>PVHP010022136.1:0-28671 GCA_004024765.1 Zapus hudsonius
GAAAGGGTTTTACTTCCTCGTTCTGGTGTGCTCACTCACTCCTGCCAAGCTAGATGCTTCCCCAGGAACCCCTTTTAGATGGTTTTGTAGCAAAATATCTCCTTTAGTGAGATGCATCCCTGTGAACAGCTTTCACTGGCACCTGGAGGATTGATTTCTGGCAAGTTCTAAAGGCACATCCATTACTTGGTTATCTTATGCAGCGAAGACTGCACCGAGCGTGGAGGGGTGAAGTCCTGCCCTGTGCACTCAGCCTGGAAGGAAGCCACAGCACCTCCTTTCATAAACTATTGCCATTGTCTTTAGATCTGTGAACTAAAGTTCCCAGAACAGCCTGCATTTGCTACACCTGCTTCCAGCAAGGCAGAATGGACTGACAGTACCCCTGATTATCACAGGGAGATGGCATGTCTCAAGGTTAAAGCCTAGTTACCTAAATTAGCCAAATTTAGACCCCCAATTTATCACCCACCTTTGTGTCTGGTCTGACCTAACATCCCTGTGGCTATCAGCTGATCAGACATGATCCTTTTTGGAATGTACTAGCAGACCAGGTGGCGTCCACAAACCTAAGCTAGCATCTGAAGCCTATGGTGGAGGCTTTCCCACTTTGCTGGAACCCACCTACCTGATGGTCAGTCAGTGTATTTGAAAAGTGCCTTGATTGATTACTTTCTTCTGTTCTGTAATTATAAAACCTTCACGAAATTAACATGTTGGAACATGGAATTGCGGTAAGGTAAATCTATGTTCCCAGGCCATGGTCATATCGATTAAAGGCGTGTGCCACCACACCTGGCTTACTTTAGGGTTTTTCAAAGTTATGCATCCATGCACCACTCTTTGAGTCTGGCTTTAGGTGGGTGTCTGGGAATTGAACCCTTGACAGCAGGCTTTGGAAATGAAAGAGAAACAGGAGTAAGGTAGCTTCTTACTGGCAATTAAGGGCGAAATCTCAAAGAGGGAACAAGAAAATGCCATTCTGGGGCTGGAGAGATGGCTCAGTGGTTAAAGGGGCTTGTTTGCAAAGCCTGAAGGCCTGGGTTTGCTTCTCCAGTACCCACATTAAGCCAGATGCACAGGTGGCACATGCATCTGAAGTTCATTTACAGTGACAGGAGGCCTAGGTGTGCCCATTAAAAAGAAAAGAAAAGAAAAGAAAAAGGTGCCATTCAGTCTGTTCTAGTAAAACTGGTAGTGTTGTCTTCTCCAAGATGTCTGCTAGCAACACTTCCCAGCAGAATTTCCTGCTTCTTCCTCAGCTTCCTAAGTCCATGAACCAATCAGCTCTTGGACCCTGCACTGGGGGGTCTCTTTATGCTCCTGAGTCTGATAACAAGGCACACCGAATTGGTTGTCTAATCTGTATATAGGTCACCCACATGGCCCAGGCCTCTCCTTTCTTCCCTGTGACCTGACCTGAACATGCACGTGTGTGATGTTGTATTAAAAAGACGCAGTCTTTAAAGGTCTCGATATGGATTAGGAGCAAGGTAGCTTTCTTAGGTGGCTCACAGAAACATGGGTGCCCCTCTGCTCTCTGCTCCAGCAGGACTAGAACTCCAGTCCAATTCAGTCTCCAAGATGACCCTAAGCAGTAGCAGCTGTCGTTTCTTGGTTCTTCTAGAACTTTTCCCTGGCTTAGTAACTGAGGGAGAGGCAGTGCTCCTCCTCGGCCCAGCAACCAATTAAGATCCTTCGTAGACATTTGGACTTGACAATGAGGCTCATCCTGATTGGTTGCCTTGTTTATATAAGGACTTGAGTCAAGCCTCCACGTGAAACTACAGGAGTTTCCTTTCCCCTTCCCCCAGGTTCAAAAGGGGGAATCTTTCGGCCTTGGTGCTTTCTTGCTTTTCCCCCTTACCTTCATTCACCCTAAAATAAATCTCATAATTTATCCTTCTCTGTGTTCATGTTTTTCAGTTCTTTGAAACTTGGACAAAAATTCAAGGCTTGGTGATCATGAGCCTGAGGATCTCCTGCTTCATTGCTGAGATCTAATCTCTCCCAGAGTGCCCACCTGCAACAGCTCTGGGTTGCAAAGCCTGCCGACCCAGGTTCAATTCCTAAGCCACTCCAATAAACTGGATGCAAAAAGTGGGGCAAGTGTTTGGTGTTCATTTTCAGCAGCAAGAGACCTTGGGTCCCTATAAACACATACACACAACACACAGTTTTCTTTTCTTTTCTTTTTTTTTTTGCAAAAGAAGCAAATAGGTGAAATTTTCTGCCCACCCCCATCTGCCTAAAATAGATTGCAAATTTCCGTGTTCAAGATACTTCAGACACATACACACTTCTTTTATCAAGAACAAGATAAAACCTTACCACTAAAGACATAAAAGATGTCACTTAAACTAAGTAGCCACCCATACTAAAACAACCCCCATCTTCCCTAGAGCCCTCATTATCTGGGGCAATGGCTCAGTCATAAAGCATTTGCCTCACAAGAATGGGGTGCAAGTTTAGACCCCCAATATCAAGTTTGGACCCCCAATATCAAATTTAGACCCCCAATATCCAATATCCACTTGTGGCCCATCTGTCATCTCTGCATTCCAGAGGCAGAGACAGGGGGTCAGACCACAGGGCAAGATGGGAGCTTGACTTGACAGACTGGTGAGATCCAGATTCAAATGAGAAAATCTGTCTCAGTAAATACGATTGAGAGTGTTGAGGAAGTCGCCTGATATCATCCTCTGACTCCCCCCACACAGGCACAAACATGCCTGCACACAATGTGAACACACATAGCATGCACACACACCATGCACACATACACATGCACATAAAAACCAAGACAAGAGAAATAAACCAGTGCAGTCTTGGGAATTCTAGAATGTATTGTCCTGATGTGAAACTGCAGAACAGTTAGACTTTAGAACCAGGAAACTGAGGTGAGCTGGGGAAGCAACTGAGGAATCCTGGGTAAATAACCCCCAAGCTATGTGACAGTGAGAAAGTTGCTTTGTCTCATCAGCTTTGGTTCTGCCTCCTGCCAGTGGGAAGTCAAAATCAACTTTCATCAGCCTTTGTGAAAATCAGAGATAGGTAGAAGATTATAGTGCTTTGTACAAAGTGGTGCTGAAAACAACAGCATCTATGATTACGGATGGGAGCCCACAGGGAGAGCCCATAGGGAGAGCACAGGAAGACCAGCCGTTCTGGTCCTTCAGCTTTGCACCTCAGCAGCATATCCGAGGCCTTGACCTTGGTCCCGCAGCAGTGCAGTCCATCCCCCAGGTCTATGGAGCAGAGTCCCACCCACCATCTAGTCCTTCCTGCAATTCTGACCTACCAGGCTGTGTGCAAAACTCAGAAAAGGTGCCCAAGTTGCCACTATTCAGTTATCAAGTAAATAAATGAACAGAAACGATACAATATCAGCACAGAAAACGGACTTGACTCCAAAAGCCATACAAAATTGAATTTAGTGATTCTCAACCATGCCTGCATTCAAGTCTCCTATTGGGCTTTTCAAAAATACAGATGTTCCTTGACTTGGCGAAGTTATGGCCCAACAAACCTTGTGTAAATTGAAATTATTATTAAGTAAAAGAGACATTGAAAGCCTCTACTGAACATTGCAGCCCAACAGTGTGGCGCTCGGGAGAGATTTGGCTGTGTTTTCTTGGCTCACCAGGAGCTGTGGTACTGCTGATGTGAGAATTTTGGGGTTCAGAGGGGTCCTTCAGATTTATGAATCCCAAGTTTTGGGTTCTTTCCTAATTTTAATGAAGAATAATAAAGACGGAATCAAGAAAGATGAAATTATGAATTATTGAGTTTATTTTGGGAGAAATCACAATTTGTGGAGTTTATTTAAAAGGAATTGGGACCTGGAAAGAAAGACTGGAACATTTTTATGTGGAAAATATATTTCAGAAAAGTGGAAGTTAGGGAGTAGTTGAAGCTTAGAGAGTAAAGTTAGAATGAAGCTGGGAACCCATGAGAGCTAGAGAAACTGAGGCTTAGAGGGTGAAGTTAGAAGGGGCTGCGAACCCATGGAAAGCTTTGAGGAGAGATTTTAGAGGGGCTGCGAACCCATGAGAGCACCCATGTGTAGATCCAGAGTGGAACCCACACATGGCAAGTTGAAGGACCAGGAGACAGAGCGGGGAAATTAGGATTAAAGAGGGGACCACATTTGCCATCAGCTGCATGCTTTCTCGTGGGGGGAAGTGAGGGAAAAATGGGAGAGCGAGACCATCAGACAGAGCAGAGAGACAGGGCTAGGTCTCCCTTCCCCACCAGGCCACGTAGAGAATCCAGGAAGAAAAGGGAAAAACTCAGGTCAGCCTGTCACCTTTATAGTGTTTGATTCAGGTTGGTGAGGAAAGATCTGATTTGTTGTTAGATCTGGAGGATGGATCATAGAGTCCTCCCATATCTGGGTGGGGCTGAGATCATAGCATGTTCGACTGTGGACAGCATGGGGCTCCGTAGATCAATGTCAGACGGGCGTTCTAATCCAAGTTAGGAGTGTTCATTCTTGTGCCAAGATTGAGAAATCAGGTGTTTGGCATCTTCTGGTTTCTGCTGGGCCTCTATCCCTGGCTGAAACCTGCCTAGCTTGCTTCTGTCTAAATGCCAGCACTGAGAAATGCTGGGAAATTTCATGTCCCTAGCTCAGGAAAATATCAAAACCCCAAATTCAGAGGTTGCTGATAAATGCAAGCTACTTTGGAAAGAATTAAAGTGGAGGAACATGAAAGATAAGGTTAGCAGCTGAGGCACTTTAGGTGGCTTTTCCCCAAAAGTGAAAACCAGGAATGTCCTTAGGTTTGCCCTTGGTAGAGATCAGAGATGAATCTGGCTTCTTAACTCTTGTCTAAAGGAGTCCCTAGACCTGTATTTCCATAAACATCCTGAGCCCCTCTCTGAGAAAAAAGATTCCTGGGAAGGTTTAAGTCTGATTGTGACATTGTGTTTGGATAAATTCAATTCAAAACTTGGCATATGGCATATAGATCCCCATTCAGGATCTACAAATGATCCTAATTTGAATCACAGGATAGGGTTTAACCCCTCTAGCCTCCCTCAGGGTGAGAGCTCTCTGTACTTTCTCCTCTTTCCTTCTCTTAATATACTAAAGTATCTCTTAACCTTACCCCCTGGCCTATGGATTTTTAATTCTTTAAATTCACAAAACAAGAATTCCAGGCTACCTTAAATTGCTGGTGCATTGGCATATTGGTGTATTGACAAGGAACTCCAAAATCCTGGTTTCACAGCAGGTGTGAAATAGCCAAGCTGATCAGATAGGAGGAAGAACAGAACTCTGGGAAAAACAACCTTTCTCTGCAGATTCTGGCAGCTCCTACAGAGCTCCTCCTTGAGCATGTGCAGGACACCACTGCCCTTTCCTCCAGTAAACTTCTGGGTTTATACACATCCAACCCTTATACACATTCCTGCATCTAATGAATCCAGTCATAACACTGAATTGTGTGGGTAAAAAGAGGTTCCAAGAGAGCCTCTGCCCATTGCAGGAAAAGGACCTCCCTAGATTACCCCAGGGGTGGGCAAGGTAAGGAGAAATGGCAGACCAAGATGCCTATTCTGACACTGGAGGCAGACGTTTGCCATTGCCCCTCAGCATGGTCTCACCTCCACTCTGGAGGGCACACTTACTGCTTGGGCTTTCACATGTGCTAAAATAAATTGATTACTTTCTTGCCTGCCTGTGCCCTGTTGTGAATTTTCTTCCTCAGGAACACAAAAGCTCAGATTGGCTTGGTTGAGATGAAAGGGAATGTGGGGAGAAGGCATATCTCCCTGTGCAGATCAACTTTCACATCACCATACAGCTGAAGACTCGGGTCAGAGATCATTTGTCCTATACAATTTCAGATGTTGATCTCTGCCTTTATACAAAAATGATATCTTCCCAGGAATGAAAGGAATAGTGATCAACCTTATTCTGCTAAATAAACTAGAATCCCAGTATCTTCATTCACAGTAAGAAATATCCATGATTTGTGGATCTGCCTGCTTGTGCCAACAGGATTTATTATTGCTTGCTTTTTCTCCATTGCAAATGTATAACAAAAGCCAAATCATTATACAGTATTATATGTAAATCCTAAAACAAACTTTCCCTTCAAATTTTAACCTAGTCCAAATCTGAGTGCTTCTTACAATTGACTATGCTTTTCAGTGATTGTCCACCTGGTGGCAGTCATGATAAGTGGATTGAAAGCTAACATAGCAGTTAACCATCTGATCCTAGGATTCCATCCTTAAATGTGTACCTAAGAGGACTGAAAACATATGTCTTCACAAAACTTGCACGTGAAAGTTTGTAACAGAATGATTAATAGTAGCCAAAAAGTGAAAACAGTCAAATATGTATCAACTGATGGAAGTCAAAATGTGGCATGTGCACACAGTGGGACATTGTTCATCAATAAAAATGAACAAAGTGCAGACTTTTATACTGTAACACATGAACACTGAAAACATGTTGCTACAGGGAAGAACTCAGACACAAAGCTGAAGCTATATGATTCTAATTTATATGAAATCTGTAGAAAAGACAAAACCACAGAGACAGAAAGAAGGTTAGTGGTTGCCAAAATTTGGGCAGAGAGCTAGAATGACAAGTGGTTTCCATTGGTGTGACCTTTCTTCCTGGTGGTGATGAAAAATAGCTCCAAATTATCTGGTAATGATGGCACAGCTTTGTGACGATATTAAAGGCTATGGCACCCCAGCATTTCAAGGAACAGCTGTTACTATGTGTGAATCACATCAGAATTAAAGGGGGACTAAACAGAAAAGTCATAAAGCCTGTGTCAGAAGTAGAAAAAAAAACTGGTGTAAGATTAAGAAAATGCCATCATCAATATGTCCAAGACTCAAGGACGCACAGTGTGTGAGGAACACTGTTTGTTGAGCACTGGCAAGGTCACTGCTTAGCATGGATAGAAAAGACAATGCTGCAAGTAATCACAGATGGAGGCTGGCATCTGCCTTCGTTTCTACACCAGGGCTGAGCAATTGTGGTCCATGAGACAAACACATTACCTGTTTTGAGTGATCTACAAATTAAGAATCACTTTTACTTTTTGGGGTTTGTCTTTTGATGCAAGGTCTCACTCTATACCAGGCTGACCTGGAACTAACTCTGTAGACCAGGCTGGCCTCAGACTATTTGCAAGCCTTCTACTTCGGACTCCACAGTGCTGGGGTTAAAGGCGTGGATCACTATACCCATCACTTTTATTTTATTTTTTTAATTAAAAAATTATTTTCAAGCAAAGAGAGAAAGAAAGAGAGACATACACACACAGAGAATGGGCACACCAGGGCCTCTAGCTATTGCAAATGAACTCCAGATGCATGTGCCATTTTGTAGATCTGGCTTTACTTGGGTACTGGTGGTTAGGGTTTTCAGTCAAGGGCCTTAAACACTGAGCCATCTCTCTAGTCCCCATTTTTATTTTTATATTTTAATGGTTGAAAAATATCAGGAGAAGAGTAATATTTAATTACTAATTAAACTGTATGGAATTCAAATTTTACCATCCAAAAGTGAGATTTTATTGGAATGTAGCCATGCTTATTTTGTGAGAGAAAGGCAAGGTTGAATAGTTACTGAAGAGACCTTATGGTCTACAGAGTCTAAAATATTACATGCTATTTGCATGAAGATTTCCCCACTGATATAAAATAGAGGCTACTAGCATAATGAAGTCATGAGGCTTCAAGCGAGATTTCAAAGGAAAGCCTGGTTCTATGTGGAAGCCTCTGCTAACAACCCCAGACAGGACGATTCATGGTGCTGTGAGGTGGAAGCCAAAGTTGCAATGGACACTCCAGGAAGAGAGAGACGCTATAAATGTGTGATGCAAAACCTGCTCTAGAACTTCCATCACATATTGCCCAGGTCCCTATAAACTGATAACAACTCACATTGTAAAATGTCATGCATTCAGTCCAACTTTAGAAGTCCCCATAGTTTTTTATCAAACCCAACACTGTTCAAACACCCTCGTAGTCCATGGTTTCTTAAATATGAGCTACAAAACACCCCCCCAAAAAAGTCACATAATAAACATTCATACTGTAAAAAAAAAAAAGGTACTGGGCATAGCAAGAAAAGATTGAGTCAATACAAGAGCTAAATCAAACAGGGTAACATCAAATCCTGTGCCTCTAAGTCCTATATTTCCAACAAGTGGCACGTCTCTGGAATTCCATTTCTGCCCTTCTAGCTTGGCTGCCCAGGGCAAACTCCATCCCAATCTGGCAGCTTTTCTTGTCAGCCATTCCACAGCCCTGGTATATCCAAATCATCTTTAGTCTACACTTCAAACCATGGCTGTAATTCTATGCCATGGCTCCATCAGGCCTCCAGGAGGGAATCCAGCAAGCCTGTTTTACATCACTCAGTGGCCATTTCCAGAAAACAAAGCACACTGCACATTCAATAACCCTTCCTTTCCTGCATGTGTTGTGCACCATACCAGCAGGTGGGCTACCAAATTTCTCAATCCAGGGAGGGAATAAAATGGACTTTGAAGAGCAGGACACTCCTTCTGCATTTAGGCTCCTACTTCAGCACTCCTCCTGCAGTCCCAATGTAGAACAGCTGTCCCAATGGTTGTAATTTCTCAAGCAATTGCAGCTAAATGGGCAGTTAGTTTCAGCCTGAAACTTTCATGTCTTTCTGTACTATCTATCTACTCACTGCAGTCCATCTCTGCACAACACACCCCTCCACAAGTCTTTAGGATATGGGAAGAGTGAAGTAAGCCTCTCACACAAACTGCCACTAGCCCAGTCCAGGTAGCTTGAATAGATGTCCCCAATAGATTCAAGAGTTTATTAAAGTTTTTCTCCAGCAGCCTGGCTGGAGGGGGTGTCACCTTGGTCCAGCCCAAAAATGTGTCTGGGGTGGATCTGGAATTCCAGCTATACATATACAAAGAGCAGTCTGAGCTTAAACCTGGAGTTCCTACTGTTTGTGATTTGGAGTGTGCTTGCTTGCTTTGGAGGTGCTGGTGATAGGTTCCTCTCTCTGCTTGGATCTGTGAAAGGGGGCCAGCCTCTTTAGCCATTCTGGAACTTCCCCTGGATTTGTAGCTTCAATAAATACTTTCCTCCCCAAAGTGTGCCTGGTTTGGAGATTCATCCCTGTGGCATGTGGCTGACTATGACACCAGGCAAAACTCTTTCTTCCCCTTGTAAGCTAAACCTCACAGTCTATAGTTCTTACTGCATTTAGGACTCTCAACTCTGACCAAAATGGTCTGTCAAACTCTGCTTTCAGTAACACAAGCTGTCTTTTAGATATGTATGTATATAATTGGACTTTACCTAGATATAGCTCTGTCTTTAATCTTTATATATACATTAAAGGTATGTATGTTGCTGGTATAAAGCACCCTGCCAAAAGCAGCTGATGAGAAGAGGGGATTTATTTTGGCTTATAGTCTTAGGGGAAGCTTCATGATGGCAGGGGAAAGGATAGCATGAGCAGAGGTTGGACATATCCTCCTGGACTAGGTTTTCAGTTTCAGGTGTGAGTTTTCTCCTTTGGAGTAGGCCTCAAGTCCAACCAGAGAGCAGTTAGTTACCCATCTAACAGATATGTTACTATTGCACTAATGGCTGCATCTTGACTGACGACTGGCCAGTTGTGTAGTTTACAGGGTCAACTGCTGCTTAAAGCTGTTATATTTTCTCCACATAAGTCAACATGGTACTTTCCAGCACTATGACCATGAGTCATCAGGAAGGGGGCTTTCAGCTCAGCTTCAGCTTGATTCCTCAGTGTCCTGAAACCAGCATATTGTTATCAGGAATAGGGTCCTACCATCTAGTTCTGGTGGGCAACCAAGAGCTTTAACAATAGCTTGTATTGTTTAGGGGGCTTCAGAGGCCTCCTGGCCAATAACTCACTAGGAGGTTTTCCCACCTAAGGCACTGGGAGTTTTTCTGTAACAACCCATGGCTTCAGGGCACAGTATTATCCATCTCAACAAAATACATCTGCCCAAACTCTCTCTTTTTTTAAATTAATCAAAACTAAAGATGTTATGAATAAGACATATGAGAACCTACTTTTTAGTTAGCTAATTAATAGAATGTATATGTATCAAATATATGTGTAGATATGAAGTACACATAGATGTATAAAATCCAATTCAACATTGTCTGTATCCTCCCCTCTTCTAATCCCTCCCAACCTAAACAATCAGTCTATAAAATGGTGTGTCCTCTGATATCCTGTGTTCTGTTTATGCACCCATCCTCCAAAGCATTTTCCAAACATAGAACTATTCTTGACCCTGGAGTCTCTGGCATTGGCACAGACTGCTGGAGACAGAGGGGTCACTGTGCTTCTAGACATCATCAACTACCTCCTAACTGATCTTCCACTGGAATTTCATGTGCTGCTTGGGTCTCCACACTGATGACAATTCCTGGTTCCAGAAAATGTAATGAACTAAATTCTGTCACTTTTCCTGCGGCTTGCCTGCAGAATACATCTGTCTTAGCATTGTCCACAGAGCTCTTACCAAGTGGTCCAGCCTTCTTTGCAGTTAGCTATTGTCAACACAAAAATGAATTTTTTTCAGATGGAAATACATCTTTTTGTGATAAAGAAACACATAAACTCATTTCAAAGCTTCATTGAGGTCATACTGATTTGATTCAAGTATTTCCCAAACGTTGGAGCACAAAAATAAAATGCCTAGCAAATATCATATGGAGCTGTAACTTTTTGATATTAAAAAGTCTCATACTTTAAAACTTGATAGCATATTTTTATTGTGGTAAAAACACAGCATGAGATCTACCTTCTTAACAGATTTCAAGTTCACAATATAGTATTATTATCATAGCAACAATTCTGTATACACATCTATAGAATTTATTCATGTAGCTTAACTGGAATTTTACACTCTTGACTAGAAATTCATTTCCCATTTCCACAGCCCCTGGCAACTACCATTCTGTCCTTTGCTTCTCTGAGTTTAATTATCTCAGATACTTCCTGTAAGTGCGACATTCATTCCTAAGCAGCTGCTTTATAGCATTTACCAGTATGTCCTTGTATAGATTTATATACCTTTAAAGTTCTTTTCCACTTTCAGTACTTATTCATGCTAACTAACTTTTTAAAACAGAGTCAATCCACATGCATAGAACTTGAGAACAATGATATATCTGGGCTGAAAAATAGGTATGGTTTTATAGTAGAGTGCATGTCTATAATGTGAGAGAGCATGAGCGCTGGAAGGAGATTAGCCTAGGACTTGTATAAATAAGGCAAGATGTTACACATCATTCTCCACAATTCAGTTAAAGCAACTCTAGCTCCACTGGTAGGCTTCAATAGGGAATTGAAGTCACTCAACTATAACATACTAAAATTTACAGTGCAATTTGAGCTTTCCTTACATCTTCTAATAATAAGCAGGGATAAAAAAAATTTCCACTTGTGAAGCCCCTGGTTTTTCAGACATCATTACTAAGACTTTGTCTTACATTGGTTAATTTTCCATTCTAGAATCAGAAGGCAGTGACTGGAGAGAGTGGACTCAGTTCTAAAGGATTTGAGTTCAGCTCCCGGGAATATCCTTGGTAACTATGTAACATTGACCAAGGAACCTTTTAGAGGCTGAGGCCCAAGGATCAGGAATTCAATGCCAGCCTGAGCTATGAAATGAATTGCAGACCAGCCTAGGCTACAGTGTGAGGCCCTGTCACAAAATCAGAAACCCTCCACATACCCATGGGTTTCAGCATGCTTTGCAGAGGCACCAACTGCACCTAACTATTTTTTCAACATTAATTGTCTAGGAATAGTCTTAGAAGACAGTGTTTCCTCCAGAGCAAAATGAGGCTTTGCCTATGAGTCATTATGAAAGATTAGGGTTCTCTAAGCCCAAGGTTTGTCTTTGTCACCCCATCTTCTTCCTGCATGTGCAGATGTCACTTAGCTCCCTTTGCTTTTCCTGTAGAATTAGGGTCTCCATGTATCATGAGAAAATACTCTGGCTACTGCTTTTACTGTAATTGAATTCTTTGTCTCTGACCCCAGACTTCCTATCTTCTGCCAACATCCATAAAATGGTCATGCCTACTTGTTAGTTTGCAAGTAGGAGAAAAATTGCAGGCTCTTCACAGTTCTTGACACTTGGCAAGTATGATTAGCAATAAAGATTGATTTTTATGTCCTTAAAGCAGAAATTCTATGTAATGGGATATCCTAATGGCTTCATTCACCTAAGGCAAACCTAGAAATAGCAATAATAATCACTTGTGTATTGTGTGGAACTCTTAGTGCCTCATTAAAACAACCCTAGGATGCCTTTTAGCAGCTCTGAGCATGGATTCTCACCTAATCTGAGGGTTTACTGCTAATTGCTTTACCTGTGCCCTTTTTTGGATCTTTGATGTTGGGGGCTAGAACTGTTTCACCACCAGGAAGGCCTAAAAGTGGCTAGAAACTTAGTTTCTCCTAATGACTGACTTAAGTGAAAGAGAGAGAGAGAGTTTGTGTGTGTGCTCTGCTTGGTTCCTTCAAGGAAGGACAGGCACAGTACTTCTGAGCTTCCTGTGAGATCCAGCCAAAGCTGGGACTTCTGCCCAGTTCTTTTCCTTTCCTTTCTTTCTTCCTCCACTCTTTTGAACCTATCCTTTTTTGTGGTCTGGGTCTGCTTTTAAGAGAATCTGACCCAAGATAGTCAGAGGTTCTACATATGTAATATATAAACATTATATATTAGAAGATTCTGAATGTTCTGCCCACCAAATTGCCCTCTGAACACTTATGTTTATGCACATATATTAATGTTAGTCTCACTTTTGGTTAGAGAAGCTTCTCTTCTCACATGGCAGTGACTCCTAGGGAGACAGAAAACTTATCACAGAACTGAGACACTCAGTGCTCAGTACTGAGAGACATCTCTGTCATGCCCTTCAAGGCTCAGGCACCATTGCAGAAGAGGTGGCAGAATGAATGCAAGCATCAAAGAATGGGGAGAAGGACTTTGGAATTCTGTCTTCCAAATACAAAATGGCCATTGCATTCATGACTTCACAGTGACTGATGCTAGCTACACAAGAACGACATCATAGTGATGGGAAAATCTAAGAGGGACTAGTGGAAGAAAGAAAAGAGTCGGTGGAGTGGGGGTAGAGGAGGGGGTCAAGGAGGCGTGGTGGGAGGGGATTATGATCACTGCACATTGTGTATATGCATGGAGGGAGTCAGTAAAAAAGTTTTACTTTTCAAAAATGAAATTATGTTAGCACTCTCTTGAGCAATTAAACCAGAATCTCAGCAGGGTGGGGAAAGTTTTTCATAAATACAAAAGCTCGCTTCCCAAACTATTTTCATGTTCCGTACTGATTTAGGCCATTTGTGGATCACCATTCACTCTGTTCCCAACATTCATATAGGCCTTAGAGAAAATCATATTAAGAAACTTCCTAGTGCAAAAAATCCTTCAGTCTGAAGATTTGGCAGGAGAATCTCTCAACTAGGACATTGAAGAATGCCTTCTTTTGGAATCATGGCGAAGATTTTGTTAGTCCTAGCGAGGGGAAGAGCCTAGAGGTCTACTCCAGGGAAAGCTGTGCACAGCTGGCAACAAATGACAGCCACTCATGTTCTCTTCATTACTGTGGCAAAGCCACCGATGCCCATGTATGCCTCCAAAGCCAGCTTACAGGGAGATATGGTAACACCTTACCCATAATGAGTTCCATCTCAACAGAGCCCTTTGGCCTCTACTTCTAAGCAATCTAAAAGTTTTGTGATGTTTAAGGTTTATATCATTTGTTTAGTCAAAAATGAAACATTGATTTGAAGATATTTTTAGCTGTATCTAAGATTTATAATCAGTTGACTTTACATAAAGACGATTATCCTTAACAACATGGGTGAACCTCATCTAACCCACCCAATCACTTGAGTATCTCCAAAGTAAAAATGAAGACCATGGAAATGAAAGAATTCTGGAAAGTATGACTAGGGTCTTCATTGAAGCCAATTCCACCCAGTTGAATCAAACCTGACCTATTCCCTAGCTGCTCTTTATAGCCCATGGTACCATCTGTCCTTCACCACATGATGCCGGTGCTCTTTCTCTGTGCCCTCTAGACAGCTAGCTGACCAATGCCTGGGCCACCTGCTCATTCCATGTGGAATATGCCTGGAACCCATTTCTACCTTCCTCCACACTCACCAAACTGTACTCCTTTACAACTTCTCAGGACTCCATTGCTCCTGAACCCACTAGTACAACTTAGCAAATGTCCTAGCACATGGCACGCTCAAAAAAAACATCCCATGAGGGAAAGTCGCAAGTTCAAGAGAGTGAAGAGGTCTTTTGAGAAGTCTTCTGATAGATCAGAGAAAATAAAAAGGTCTATTGATTCTCTCCCTCAAGTAACATCTAAAATAAGATTTCTGCCAAGATCCAATGAAGACTCAACTACCCCCAAGCTCAAATGAGAACACTTGTTAGAGAATGTCAAAGAAAGCTGTCCTGCCATGAGAGAGAGAGGTCAAATGTGAGCCACTGATGGCCAGGTATGACCAAATCCTGTCTCAGTGACCATCCTGTCCACCTCCAGTCCAGCCTCCTTGGTGCTCTCTCCCTCCTCAGTGCACACACTCAAGCATGCAGGCTCTAACCTCCCATTTGGCAAGCTCTCGCCACTCTGCTTCATGCTCTCAGATGCTGTCAAGTTGAGAACCTGAACTCTGGAATCAAAGAAATCCATTTCCAAATCCTGGCTTTATACCTTAAAAGCTAGGTGACATTTAGTTTCAGTCCCTTCACTTGTTAAGTGGAAGCCATATAGCAACCCTCCAGGGCTTTGTAGGACTCTGAGACAATCAGGGGACTAGTGAGTTACTAGAAGAGCCTCTGGAACACAATGAAAACTTTAAAACACTGTAAAATGTCAGGCATTATCAGGATTGACCATGAATTAAATCTTAGCTTCCAGACACCACCACAATTATAAGAAAGGAGATATTATCCAGATATCCTCTCCAGATTTGAAAATCAGCACAAGACTCTCCAATGACTCCCATAATCCCAATTAACTCAATGGAGAGAAATAAGAAAATACTATATAAAATATTTTTATTTAAAATGTTTAAAATATATTTTAAAATTATTTATTTGTGTGTGTTTGTGTGTGTGCATATACATATTTGTGTCTCGTTCTCCCTGCTCACCATCTGCATCTGCATCCACTGCAGTCACAGAAACTGGCTTTTTATGTGGGGCTGGGGCATGGATTAGGAATGTAGTTCAAGCCTGGGTACTCCAGCTTGAACTGTGAGCACTCTATCTACTGAGCCATCTTCCAGCCCAATATTTGTCTTTGGATATCACAATAGCTTAACCATTTTCATTTTTGGATCTCAACTCTTTCGTATTTGAAAGGAGCTAGCTTGACAGTTTCCTGTAACGGTAGCTCACAAAATTAACTCTTCAATAAAAACTTCGCAAAATTGAGTTTACTTCTGTGGTTCTCCATTCTGCCTACACATCAGAGAAATATCCATGCTGCTTAAACAAGTCTCCCTGACTTGATCCCCAACCAAGAGCTTCATATGTGCTGGATGATCATATAGTTAAAAGGCCCCCTGAAATTTCTCATTGCCATATCATTTGCAGGGGTTCAGCAGGAGCCCAAAGGGCTGGAGCTTCTGTTGTTACAAAGCTGAGGGAGGTGAGGTGGGGGTGTGAGGATGGGAGAGGGTGGAATAGAAGAGAGAGTGGGAGCAAAGCCATATGTTCATGCCCGGCTGTCAGGAAAGAATAACAAAGGTAGTCTGCAGAGAACAATGAGCCTCACCCAGCTGCTCACAGGCACCCTGTTTTGCTGCACCATAAATAATACTGTTTCTGCATTTGTTTATATGTCCCACAGACAAAATAATTACCTAGAGTTATGTTCATTTCTCATGCATCCTCCTGTCTCTGTGACTACACATTATTTGCTGCTGCTCCTTTTTCTCTTCTCAGATTGGAGGACTTGGTACCTGACACAGATCTGTGCTCCATGGATTGGTTTGGATTCATGAGTGCTAAGTGGTAGACAGCTCTCCATGCCCAGTAGCACACACATCTAAGGTCCTTTTATTCTGTCCCCAAGTAGGGTGCATTTTTCCATTCCCTGGGTCCAAAGTACTTGGCACCTCACTTACAGCTATTCCAATCTAATCTGCCCACAGACCACAGACCTTGAGTTAAGTGATTCCATCAGGCAGTAAACACTTCCTGTAATGAATTTGCTTTATCCATCAGCTCTCAATACACTCTCATGCTAAATCGACATTTGAATATTTATTACATTCAAATAAATTTTCTACTTTAGAATTACTTGACTGCTGTTTGATTTCTTCATCACTGGGAATGGAATCAGTTCTAGAAAAGGAAAAAGAAACGCATAAGGATCCTGCAAACAACCTCTATATAAGATGCTCCAGGCTTCCCTACTTGTCAGTTGAGTGGATGAAATCAGCTCTCCAAATGCCTCCTGTCCTGGACACTGAAGTACTATGCATATAGAAGAGATTTGGAAACCTGACCCTATGGAAAAGTAAATTAACCTACAAAATTTCTTGCTAATTAAGGAGGCTTTACATAAGCTTCACCTTACATCTGAAAGGTGTGCTTTGATCCAATTTGAAGAACAGAAAAAAAAGTCTCAGAGTTTTGGTTTGCTTAAGATCAGAAAATTGTGGAGAATATGCCTGAGATTTGCACTCACATCTGTTGGAACTCACAGCCTACCACCCTAACCTCTGCACACTCTTCCTGACCAGAGGGGTGTTCTGCTTATTCAGTCTGAAGACATGGGGTTTTATTAGAAAAAAAAATAGCTTTCATTCCTCTTTTTGTTTAGGTCATAAAAGTTTTGGTTAAGAAAATTACTTTAAATCATTAAACACTGAAAATTAGAAGAAACATTTGATGAAAATCTAATCAAATTGGTCATCTGTATAAGAGTATCTTTCCTAACAATCTCAAAATTTCAACTCTATGTGATAACTGTACTTTTTTTGGGGAGGAGTTTTCGAGGTAGTGTCTCTCTCTAGTCCAGGCTGACATGGAATTCACTATGTAGTCTCAGGGTGGCCTTGAACTCATGGCAATCCTCCTACCTCTACTTCCCCAGTGCTGGGATTAAAGGCGTGTGCCACCACACCCAGCTATATAACTGTACTTTTAAAGTAAAAGTTATGGTTTCAATCTGAGGTGGTTCATATAGGCTCATGTATTTAGGACTTGGATATCAACTAGTGGGCTTTTAGGAAGTAAGATCTTGATCAGGGGATTAGTCCTTTGATGGACTACAACATACATTGACATTATTTGGAAGTGGGTAAATGTAGAAAGTGGTCCTTGCTGAAGGAAGTAGGTCTTTGGCAACATGCTCTAGAAAGATGAATCTCATCCCTGACTCTCTCCTGGCCCTCTCTGCCTCCTGGCCACCATGAGGTGAGCAGCTTTGTTCACCACACCCTTCTCCCATTATGCCTTACCATATTATGCCCTGGAACAATGCTATGAGCCAACCATGGTCTGGAATCTCTGTAACCATGTCAAATTATAAATCCTTCCTCCTTCAAAGCTCTGCTCAGCTATTTTGTCACTGTGAGGAAAACTGGGGCTAGCTTAGTCACTATGGACAGAAAAAAACATGTCATTAAAAAGCCAAAATGATTTTCATGAACTTTTGCAATAGTCTGTATTTCCTGAATCTTAATAGCATCTATACCCATCTGAAAAATAACTCCTTGGACATGTGTGAAAAATAGCAGCTGCAAGATAGGCTGGGCCAATTGTTCAGAACCTTAGGTGGTATATCAAAGATGCTGAAATTAATCTGTAGGTCAAAATTGGAGCCAAGAGATGTTTTAAAGCAAACTGGCAGGATCAGATTGATTATTTTTTAAGCAGATAACTCTGGCAGTAGTGTGGAAAGCTGAATGTGGTGTTGGAAGAAAAAGGCAGGCAGTCAGAAGGAGGTAAGAAGCGATCCAGGATGCCTCAGAGCCTCCTCTGAGGGCAAGTGGACATCCAGATGTGGGCAGCACAGGAAATGGGTGTTTACAGATGTTTCTAGATTTAAAAATTTTTGAAGAGTAAAATATAGGAATAAAAATAAATATCAGAAGAGAAAGATATTTTTAATGTGTGTATTTTAGCTGAGATGGGAATTGCAATAGTAAAATGGTAGGATGGGTTTTACTAGTGTGGATGCCTATGTATTAAGCTGGAAATAATAGGTGCTGTCTTTTTGTTATGCCAGAGGATATTTAAATCGGATAAGGGGCAGACAAGGTAGGTCTTTAGTTAGTGTAAACTGATTAATCCAACAATAGCTTACCATTCATATAGTCCTTGGTTCAAATCCACTTACTAACTGGCTAGAGCAAAATCATGAGCTTTACATAAACTCTGTTTCCTCATTGGCAAACTGGGATAATTAATCTCCATAGCAAAAGTTTATTCCAGGGCTGGGGATATAGCTCAGTTGGTACAATGCTTGCCTGGCATGAAGCCTTATGTCTAATTCCCAGGACTGCCAAAACAAAACAAAAAGTTGATTTCCTATGATTTTATAGGACTTTTAAAGATTATTCATGTTAAAGTTATACTGGCACATTATAGGGCTATTTTTGTGGGGGGGTTTTGGTGGTTTTTTTTTTTTTTAGTTTTTCAAGGTAGGGTCTCACTCTAGCCCAAGCTGACCTGGAATTCATTATGTAGTCTCAGGGTGGCCTTGAACTCATGGTGATCCTCCTACCTCTGCCTCCCAAGTGCTGGTATTAAAGGTGTGCACCACCACGCCTGGCCTAGGGCTAGTATTTTTAAGTTACATAACTGCAAGAGAAAGGAGCCTGGATGTAAACTGAGAGCATAATTAATAGTACTGATAGGGTCAAAAAGAAATAATGTATTTACTTGACAAACCTAGAGCAGTTTAAGTCTGCTGCTAAGGTTTCTGCTACTGATTTGAGATAAAATGCATCCCCATGCTTTCTGTCTGATTGTGCCAGCCAAGATTGAATGAACAAAGACAGGAATTACAAAAATAAAGAGGGAAGATTATTTTTGTAACTCATAAATACTCTCTTCAACAGCTAAGATCTGTTTTACTCCAGAAGAAAAGGAAGAAAGGAAAAGAAAGAGAGAGAGAGAGAGGAAGGAAGAAAAAGAAAGAAGAGGAGGAAGAAGAAAACAGATGTTTGAATTAGAAAATTTGTTCGAGGGCTGGAGAGATGGCTCAGTGGTTAAGGCATTTGCCTGCAAAACCTAACAACCCGAGTTTGATTCCCCAGTACCCATATAAAGCCATAAAGCCAGATGCACAGAAGGGGCACATGTATCTGGAGTTCATTTGCAGTGGCAAGAGGGGGACTGGTGTGCCCATTCTCTCTCTCTCTCTCTCTCTCTCTCTCTCTCTCTCTCTCTCTCTCTCTGTGTGTGTGTGTGTGTGTGTATGTGTTTCTCTCTGCTGGCAAATAAATAAATAAAAATACCTTTTAAAAAAGTTTTTTTAATGTGCAAGTAATTTGCCTACCAATTCCAATCTCTGCACAAGTTCTGCTATCTTTCTTTGTAAGAATAATTACAAATCTAACAGTCGAAGGGGACTTCTTACTGGGTTAGTTTAGCTAGATTGGAACTGTTTCCCCAACTTCTCCATAGGATTGTGATTTAGATTGACCAAAAGAGAAATGTGTGTGAAATTTCAAACGTTCAGGTGAATGTTTCCCACTGAGGTCTACAGGTTGGTTTACATGGCTGGAATGGGCAGATGCTGTCCTAAACCACTTGCTGTATGACCTACATCATCCAGTCACAGAAAGAAAGATATGGATCCAGTGTTTCTACCTTTCTTTCTTTAGCTTTTGCCCTCCTCCTAACCTTTGGACCTTCTGATTTCAGGAAGTCTTCGGTCTCCTATTAGACATAGAGGCAACAGCTTTCCATAGGCTCCACCATTCCCCAGTATTGGTTAAGATTTATATTCTGTCATTCCTAAGACTCTAAATCCTATATGAATCCTATAATTCATAACAGTCATAGTTGTTTTTCCCCAGTTGAAGTTTGACACAGAAATTCATACCAGTGGTGGTTTCAAGGGAACAGAGAGCCTTAAGAGCAGTTCTCTATGTCAAGTCTGTGATTTCTGGAATAATTACAGATCCAACTGTAAGAGACACTGATGGTTCATAGATTGCATGAAAAACCCTTGAATATTACCTACACATACTTTGCAATCAAGTGTCTATGGAAGGGGAGACTTGAGCAAACCTATAATTACCAATAAACAGTTGAATGATGATAAATTACTTCAGGATTAAACACTTACTTCAAGAGTGTTAAAAAATGTGAGACAAGAAACTGACACGTTAAAAAAAAAAAAAGAAACTGACACGTTTAAGGGTTTATGGCTGCCCTGCAAGTTAAAGATATTCTACATCAAGGTTCAAGACTTTCGAAAACCAAACATGAAATTTAATCTTGTGAGGGGCTGAATTACAATCTAAATTAAATACTCAACTTTACAGAGCTGTGTTAAGGTTAGGACATAGATTGGAACGGTATGTGAGCAGTTTCTGATGAAGCTGGGAAAGAGGCTCGAAAGCCTGGATAACACTGAGTCTCTCTTCTACCTCTCTCTGGCTGATTGGGAGGCACCTGCTATCAGGAGCCAACTGGTGATATTTGATAACAAAAGACAAACATGGTTACCCTAACCAGCCTCTAGAGTCCCTCCTTTCTTTTCTTTTCTTTTCTTTTTTCTTTTTCTTTTTTTGTTTTTTTTGTTTTTTTGTTTTTAGAGGTAGGGTCTCACTCTAGCCCAGGCTGACTTGGAATTCACTGTGTAGTCTCAGGGTGGCCTTGAACTCATGGTGATACTCCTACCTCTGCCTCCCGAGTGCTGGGATTAAAGGCGTGTGCCACCATGCCTGGCTGGATTCCCTCCTTTCTTGTTCCAGAAGTCTTTTAGAGATAGCTTCAAATGCAAACTCTGTGGGACCCTGCTAAGAGGCATGGAAGATATAGGGTTAAAGGAAGTTGAGGCCGGCCTGAAACCCCGGTAATCTCTGAGTTTATCTGAGCTTATCTGAGATAGGTAGGTGTTTTGCCATCAAAGTCTCCTCCCTTTATCCTAAAAAACTCCAGCCCTCCTGGCAGACCACAGCCCTGAAGTAAACAGACAATTCAAGGCCTAAGCTCACCCCAGCTGTAATAACAAACCTGAACAATAAAAGTCTAAAGGTCACAGTCCCTCTGCAGCCACCCAGTATATGTCTAGAATCAGTAGACAGCCTCCTCAATTTATCTATGAAAACTAGACATCCACAGGTTACTGGCCCCTGCCAATCCATTCATGAGACGTCCACAGACTACCCTGCCCTTACCAAACCCCTTGCTGCCTATGCCCCTACTTCTGCCTTTTTCTCTATAGTAACAACCTTTATATGTACAATAAATGAGAGCTATTCACTTCCACATTCTCCCAGGTGGCTATGCCCATTGGCCTACTGCTATCTCAAGACTATGCCCACCCAGCTCCATGGATGAACCGGAGTGTTAGTGTACAGTGACCTCCCAAGTAATCCACGGACCACATAACTCACTATGTAGACTAGACTGCTTCTGAACTTGGGACAGTCTTCCCGCTGCCACTAGAGTGCGGGATTGCCAGCTTGTGCCATGGCCTCCTGGTATCAGAGAATCCACTTTTACTCCTGTGACAAGTGATTTTCTTAAAATGTTGATATTCATAATACAATGTGATAATCTTTTATTGAGATTTTAATACATGAACATACTGTAATTTGATTATAATCCTTCCTCATCACCTTGTTTGAGTCCTCCCCTTCCCCATTTCATGAAACCACCTCCTCTTTCCAAATAGTCCTTCTTCTATTTTGATCTTATTCTTGTTCTCCTCCATCCTCTGTGTGAACATGTTCATGGGCTCCATATTGTACAGGTTTGTGGAGATGAGGACTTCTACTATGGGGTCATGGATGCACAGGTCATAGCAAGTTCATGTCTGGAAGATCGTGCCCCAAAGTTCTCCTCCCTCCCCTGCGGCTCTTACATTCTTTCTACCCTTTCTTCTACAATGTCCTTTCTTCCATCATAGAGACATCTCATTTAGCACTGAGATGTCAACAGCCTCTTATTTTCAGCACTTTGATTCAGAGTTTTGAGTCCTCTCGTTATCCACAGCCATCTCCAAAGAGAAGCTTCTCTGTCCAGTGGTGGAAGCAGCACTAATATTCTGTCTGCCTCTCCCTTTGCAATGTTCCCCAAGTTCTGGCAGGTGCGGTAGATATGTCTCATCTTTTGCACAATGTGTGACCGTCACTTCTCATCCCCTTGGTAATTCTTGGGTCTCCCTGGTAGTCACTGCTGCCCTCAGCAGTGGCTTTCCTGGTGTTAATCTTGATTGTCAACTTTATTTGATGGGGAATCAACTACAAGACATGTCTCTGGGTGGATCTGTGAGGGCATTTCCAGGAAGGATTAACTGAGGGTTAAACATCTTTCTCCAGAGTGCCCACACCTTCAGGTGGCAGCCAGATAGAATGAAGTCTGAGGAAAAAGCAGTGCTAATTGCCCATCTGCCTTTGCTTCTTGCTGGTGGGTGAGTCTATACCATCATTGCAGTCATCCTTCCCCAACATTAGAACCCAGCTTCTTCAGCCTTCCAATGAGGGCCAAAGACCAGCAGCTCTCCAGGAATCCTTCAGGCCTTCAGTATCAAAGTGGAATTACTGAGGTATCTAACAGCTACCCAGTTCTCAGACTTCCAGCCTGCAAACAGCCACTGTTGGCCTATCTGATCCCTACCAGGTAAGCCAATCTAATAAATCCCCTTATAATACATACTCATTCTATCAGTTCTGCTCCTTTAGAGAACTTTGACTAATATAATCCCTGAGCATTCCAGAGAAAGGATGAGGATGGGATAAATTTCTCTAAAGATAGTCCAGTATTGTTCCTTTTTGCTCTGTTTGGTAGAGAATATATGAAAGGCTCCTTGGTCTCTCTGATTCCATGCTTGGCACTGCCCTCTTCCTCACACACTGAGAGAATGTACTAGAGTGATCTGTCCTGCCATAACTCAGGTTATTCAAATCACAGATACAAGACCTTCTCGAGAAAATGCCTGCTCTACATTGCCCAAGTGGCACTGGACATCTCATGGTTTCAAATCTCTTCTATATATCCAAGCTGAGCCTGCCTAGCTTAGAACTATGTTTCTCAAATTTTAATGTATGTATAAAACACCTGAGGGTCTCATAAACAAGACTTTCTACACCAGTGAACGTGGCTGGGTGCTAACAGGCTGAATGTTTAACAAGCTTCGAGTGCTGTTGGGGCTGACATGCAAGGGCCACATTCTGAGTAGCTAGAACCTGGAAGGGTCAACCATTGATTCCTCTGCTTCAATCACTCTTACTAAATGTTTTGCAAATATATTTTCCCCTTCTCTCTCCAACACTTGGGACTCATTAATAACTGTAGCAAGCCAGTTCAAGGCTGTCCAACAGGGCCACCACGGCAGACGTTGGATACAAGAATGACAGCATAGTGGTACCCACTAGGGACAAGTCTGAGATGCTCAAAAGAGAAGCACTCCAGCCAATATGCAGAAAGCTTTCTTCCAGTACAATTCAACCAAATTCACTCCTACCGTGCTCTGTTGGAGACCGGGTCTTCAAGGCGACAGGCTAAAATCTTCCCACAGCACTCTCTTTTCTCTGACGTACATCTAAAGCAACGATTCTCGACCTTCTAATTATTAACACCCCCTATGGAGCCTTTTTAGACTTTGTTTTTACCCTATCACACCCCACTATGCAATGTTAAAGTCATAGGTAAACTATATATACATACATGCATGTATATTCTCCTGTTCTTTTAAGACCAACAAACCATTCTAGTCTGAAGCATTTCTAGCAGATCCCACATAGGCAATAACACTTTTGTTGAGAACATATTATCAATACTTATCCACTCATTCAAAGCCTGACTCCTAACTTGGCACATAGGCACATATTTGAGCACATGTCTCCATCCTAACTCAGCCAGGAAAAGGGTATAAAGTAGAAAAGACACTGTCTTTATAATTGTACAAACCAATATAAAACCCAGCCTCAGCCACTTACAAGACATTAAGCAATCATTGTCACCTCTCTTAGTCTCGTCCTAGTGCCCCACCTGTTAAACGGAATCTAATGAAATCTCTCTCTCTTTCTCGGTCTCCAAGACTGTGCATGCATCCAGTCGGCATGCTGGAATTAAAATAATTACACCAGAAACTTTCAAAGTGTAGGGGTGATATAACATGTCTAATTGAGCACTGGAGAGATCTGCAGAGGTTCAATTCCCTAGAACCCATGTAAAGCTAGATGCACAAAATGGCCCAGGCATCTGGACTTTGTTTGCAGTAGCAAGAAGCTTTGGTACAACCCACACTCTGTCTCTTTCATTCTATCTCTCAAGTAAATCAATCAATAAATAAAATTTTAATGAAAATATTCTATAAAGCATGAAGTACAGTGTCTATCAAGGGCACATGTTGAATAAACAGTAATAACTGGTCATGAATTGATGGTTTCCCTCTACAGCTCTGTACTTTATTTCAGGTTAGATCCATTGCACCCAGGTCTAGTAGCATCCTGCTGACCTGTCATACCAAGGCAACTGAATAGTTAGGTGAATGTATCCCTGTCAGGAAGAAGTCAAGACAGACCTTCCAGTAAGTAGATGCTGCATACCCTGCAGCTCAAGCCACTGACTGCTATGCTTTGCAGCCCTGACAGAATCTCTTCACCTCATCGCTGCCCTCACCTACCTTCCAGACAAGTAGTGGCCCAGGCAGCCCAAGTCTGCCACAATACTCTCAGCCCAAAATCCCTGGAAGCCTGGCTTCAATTTGTTTTAAGCATGATGCCTGAAGTCATTTGCCACCTTGATCCTAGCTTACCATTTCAAACACTCTCTGCCAAACAGTTTTAGAGCCGTTTCATTAAGCATTCATTAAAGAGATTCTGTCTTCTCAGACTACCACCTGCATTACAGCTATCACACTCAGTGAGAAGCCCTACTTTGATAGTACCATTCAAATGTATGTTTTTAATTATTCTTCTGTAAAATCAGCTCTTGATACCCTGCCTGTTTTATACTCAAAAGATACTGCAGCTGCCATTTTCAAAAACAAACAGACAAAAAAAAAAAAAAAACTCCTTTTCTGTCATACTGGTATTTTTCCCTACTATTAATTCTCAGTTTTCCACTCCTCTTAGACTTAATGAAATCCAGTGCCCAGCAAATAAAAAAAAATCCTTAAATAAATACTGCTGCCTGCTCCTCCATTGCTAACATCAGAAACGCCCACCTCCTACAGGCTATGACTTCCCTAATAGTGGCCTTTCTCTTGGGAGTTTCAAGTGTAATGAAAGAACCACATCCCAGGGCTGTTAGGAGTGTTGGAAGCCTTGCAGGCATCCTGGCTTACATGTGGAGCCTCCCTACTGAGAGGCCGACCTGAAGAGATGCTTCCCTGGTGAGGCTGCCTGGAGAACAGATGGCTTCACTGGGTGGGTTTGAAAATGTCAGCTTGAAGCCGAGGACAGAGTTGCATCATACTACTGTTCACATGTATTACTAAAATTGTTATTACTTTTCACTGGCTTTCACCTGTTACTAGAGTCTAGCATCTAGGCCAAAGGCCTCTTAAGATTCTGCCACATGAGGTACTAAAGGTCACACTGAGCTATGAGATTTTTAAAAATATTATTTTTATTACTATGAACTTTGTACTATGAACATAATACATATTGGTGATATTCCCATTGGGTTACATACTCTTATATCCCTTCTTCCTGTCCACCATACCACTGAGAGCCCTCCTCACTGTGGGCTCATGAATGCACCAGTCAGTCTCTGTGGGACGGACAATGCCTCAGGATACTCCTTCCACCCCCTCTTCTGCAATGTTCCCTGAGCCTTGGCAAGTGTGTTGTAAGTCAGCTATGAGATTTTTTTTATTAATAAGTAGAAACTTTGTATGTACAATTCATGTGTTGGTACCACTGCTTCCTTCTTTCCTTCCCCCATTCCACTGAGGGCCCTCCTCAGTGGGATTGCTGGAATACTCCATGGGATGGAGGGCTATGAGTTGTGGAAGCAGCAAATAATTATTGGAGGAGGGGGCAAAGCCTCTGGATACTCCCCCCACCATGACTCTTATAATCTTTCCACACCCTCTTCTGCAAAGTTCCCTGAGCCCTGGTGGGTGAGTTTTAAGTCTGCTTTAGTGTTGAGCTCTGGATTTCTGCTTTGGACTGTGTGGAGTATCCTCAGTGTCTGTCTCCATCACCCTGGTGCAGGTTGTCAGGCTCACTATGTAAGCAGCACTCTTGCTCAGCTCACCACTTCTTCTGTGGTTTCACCTGGGCCCTAGCTGATGTGTTAGGGGTAATAATCTCCTGCCAGAGAGTCAGCTATCATTCATGATCTTGGTGCCAAAGGCTCTTAGAGCTTTGAGATTTTTTTTAAAATAATGAACTTTAAAATTATTTTTTTATTTGAGAGAAAGAGAAGCAGACTCGCCAGAGCTTTGATATTTTTTTTAAATAATGAACTTTAAAATTATTTATTTTTTATTTGAGAGAGAGAGAAGCAGACTCGCCATTTCATGTGTGGAACATAGCATTCCAAAGCACTTCACCCCATCCTTTGGCTCTAACATTCTTTCTGTTATCTCTTCTGCAATGTTCCTTGAGCCTTGGAGGGTGTGATAGAGATGTCTTATTTGGTGCAAAGCACTAAACTGTCACTTCTCAGCACTTTGACAAAAGTTGAGTCTCCCGGTGGTCACTGCTATTTCCAAAAATAAATAAATAACATAAACAAATAGAGGACAATTTGATGGACATAACATATCCATTTACCTAAACAATAGTAAAGACTGTCCCTTCTGATACTGCTTCTCCAACCAGAACCAGACCAGGAACTGCTGGCTGAAATACTATCTTCTACCACAAGAAGAAGGCAATGAGTGTGTGGGGAGGGGGATCACAGATATCTCATGTGAGAATGACACTGCAGTCTGGACAAGTCCTCTTCCTCATGTTCTGGGCCTCAACCACTGGGCAGATGAGATCTGAATTGGGTCCTCTCTACATCTCCTCTGTCTCCGTCCTCCCAGAGTGGTGAAGAGGACCTGGTTTCATACAGATCTCTACTCTGTGACCCTGAATCATGCATGACTTTATCAAGAACTCAGTGAGAAAACATTTTAAAAGGAGTCTACAGTAAAAACAAATGGAATCTATCTTCAAAATATTTAGTAGTTCAACAAATAAAAACAACTTAGGAAGTGAGAAATGAAGAGGACCCTCTGGACACCACTGGCTTTTCTCCATCTTTGCTATCAGATTCACTTTAACTCACAGCCAAGTATCTTCTGGCAGGTGTGGGGCACAGTGGTGATGCACAGTTCCCAGGAGGGCAGAGCTCAGAGTTAATGGGCTCTGCATATTATCAGAGCAGAGTGGGAGTCTAAAGAAGGGAGAGATAGAGGTAGTGGAAGCTGCCAGCACAGCTTTTCTCTCAGCATTTGCCCTCGTGCCCTATTTGTCTGGCAATTTTAATGCAGACTAGACATTTCATCATTTTTCTACCAGGTTTATATGAGAAGGTACTGACTCATGCTGCTGGACAGATTCTAGTTCAGATTAGACACTAGAAGCAGAGGAGGGGACATGAGAGAGAGAGAGCAGTGAGGAGTTAACACTGTGCTTGTCAGCAAGGAAAGAAGGGTGTCTCAGGACGATGGAGGTTTTAGCTAATAGGGTCTGTTTGACCGAAAGACAATGAGTCCCCGTTCCTTGCTATTTCTTCTCCTATTATTTACATCTCCTTTAGAAAAAGTGTCAACAATCCTTTATTTTCTTCTGCGTCTTATTTCCTCCCACTCCTTTAATTTGAAACCATTAAGAATTTTCAAATAATAAACCCCACGCAGTCCCAAACTAGAATTTTTGTTTCCTAAATTGATGGCATTGAGTTGCTGAATGATGAGGTAAACTGAAAAAGCCTCAACAGTAGAAGGTTCTTATCATATCTGTGGCAGGTTTCCTGAAGCTTTCCTGTTTATCCTTAAGCCAAACGACTCCCTCCTTTGTTTGCTCCTGCTGCACTTGGCCTTCTGCAGAGCTGCTATCCAAGCTCACCCACTCCATAATTTGTGCTGTTGAGACCCTGCCTCACTGCAGGCCATTGGTTCTGAGTATGTTCCCTGTAGCAGAAGCATCACACAGAAAAATTTTGATATGTGCACCTGTGATGGTTAAGTTTTGTTGTCTGTTAGCAATCCATAGTGATCTTGAATGTTGTGTAGCAGATATCCTCCAAATTAAAGAGAGAAAGGAGACTTAGGGAATCCAGGAAGTCATGTTAGCTAGAAATCCCTTGCTGGGAGGGCAGTACAAGAAAGAAATTCTAGAGACTCAGGAAGTCAAATCTGGGAAAGATTTGCTGGATCAAAGGCCATATAAATGGAAAGGAAATCTCTCTCTTCCTTCCATCTACCTGTTTGCTGGTGTGTGTGTGTGTGTGTGTGTGTGTGTGT
>PVHP010022137.1:0-28729 GCA_004024765.1 Zapus hudsonius
GAAGGAGGGAAAAGAGAGGACAGAAGGAAGGAAGGAGTGAAAGAGAAGAGAGAAAAAGAGGGAGAGAGGAGGGAGGAAGGAAGGAAGAAAGGGAGGAAAGGAACAGAAAAAGAGAAAGGAAGAAACAATAAAGAAAGATGGAAAATGAATTTGGCTCAAATTCTGATTTGGATGAGGTTGAGTTCAAACTCGAAGCCCTTGGACCCTAAGTTGGTATAGAACACCCATGTTTTTTTGGGTACTGATGTCAAATCAACTGTAAGTCTTACCTTACTCAGCAAACAAGTGGTTACTAGGCCCCTGACACTGTTGCAACTCAGGAACAAAATGAACATTATGTATCCTCAGAAAACTGCATTCTAGCAAGACTCCAGTTTGTTCTTAGGTAAATACCAAAATACCTCAGAAACTAATTTACTGCCTACCCACCACATTTCTCTCGTAAATAACATAAAAGTTAAGTTTTATTTATTAATATAAGAGGAGTATATATGAATGAATAATGACCTGCATGTTTTTATTTGCATTAAAGGAGTATTTTTTTAATTTGCATTAAAGGAGCATAGGACAAGCTCTTGGTCTAGTATCTGACCAAAAGCAGTCACTTAATACATGTTTCCATTACTGTTTTTTTAACTTTTATTTATTTTATTTATGAGAGAGAGAGAGAGAGAGAGAGAGAGAGAGAGAGAGAGAGAGAGAGAGGAGAGAGAGAGAATGGTCACACCAGGGCCTCTAGCCACTGCAAACGAATTCCAGATGCATGTGCCACATTGTGCATTTGGCTTTATGTGGGTGGTAGGGAATCAAACTCGGGTCATTAGGCTTTTCAAGCAAGTGCCTTAACCGCTGAGCAATCTCTCCAGCCCCTCCATTGCTGGTTTTTAAAATATTTATTTGCAAGCAGAGAGATACAGGGGGAGGAGGAGTATGGGCACTCCAGGGCTTCCAGCCACTGCAAATGAACTATAGATGCTTGTGCCACTTTGTACATCTGTCTTACGTGGGTACTGGGGAATTGAACTCTGGAGGCAAGCACCTTTACTGCTGAGCCATCTCTCCAGCCCTCCATTACTGTTTTAATCCCAATATACCCAGTTACAGACTAGGAAGGAGATAATTCTTTTCCTGTTTCTGAAATACAAGTAACATTTACCTGTCTGAGTATATGACACTTTTGTGTGCCTCAGCGATATCATAAATGTCACTGAATTGTTGCTGGAACACTCACATTTGTTTAAGCCAAGCTATAATTTGCCTGGATCTGAAGTTTATCAAAATGTCTATTTTCTTACTGTCTAATAAACAATCTTGAAGTTTGCATCCTGACCAAACTAATTTCTTCCAGGCTTACTGTTTGGCAGAGAAAATGGAAGTAAAGCAGATCTGCATCATGAGTTATTCACCTTTGTTCCCTTCTTTCTCAATGGTAATCTTCAGAGAGAGACATTTGCTTAACATATCTCACATACTTCAGTTCCTTGTGGACTTTTGCCCTTCTCATATAGTCCATGATGGCTTTCAACTCATGATCCTTCTGCCTTCCTAGAGCTAGGATTATGACTCCTGGCTTAATGTCCATCCTAAGTCAGTTGCTGAGCAGCTTTAATTCCATTGCCGGGAACGCTGACAAAAATCACAGGTTCCGGAGACTAGGATGTGAACATTTCCAGAGAGGGAGTATTACTCATCAGGGTCACCTGATCTGGGCATTTGAAAAGTCCTGGGGTCTTCCTTTTTCCTGTTCTCCAGCCTAATCTTTTCCCAAGTGATGTGTAGCCACCTCTTGAAATTAGCCTTTCATGGAGATACTTCAGGGGTCTCTGTGGTGGTAGGAATATACACCTTAACCACAGTGTTGTTTTATAGGTTGGGATTCTACGAACTACTTGTATTGTGGGTAGAGAAGGTGTGGAACTTTTGTAAACAGAGTTTGGAATGATTGACCTAGAGCTCTGCTCTTCTCTATGTGGAGCCACTTAGCCTCATGTGGCCACTTAATGTTAAACCTACTTACAATTAGGGGCTGGTTCAGATGGCCTAGTGGGTAAGAGAGCTTGCCATGTCAGCATGAGGACCTGAGTTCAATCTTCCACACACACCTAAAAAGCTGTGCAAGGTTACTCACACAAGTAACCCCAGTCCTGAGGGGAAGAAACAGGAAAATTATATAGGTTACCTTGTCCACCAGTTGGACTGAAAATGGCAGTTCTGGGTTCAGTGAGACTCCATCTCAAAGAAATAAGGCAGAAGAGCCATAGAGGAGGACACCCAATGTTCTGCTCTGGCCTCCCAAAGCATGAGTGTGGGGCTCATGCCTCTCTGCACACACTATGACACACACCGAAAACGTGATCAACTGGTTACAATTGAGTTAAAAATTCAGTTCTGGCCAGGTGTGGTGGCTCACACTTTGAATCCCAGCACTTGGAAGGCAAAGGTAGGAGGATCACCATGAGTTCGAGGCCAGTCTGAGACTACATACTGAATACCAGGTAAGCCAGGGCTAGAGTGAGACCCTACTTCAAAATAAAATTCAGTTCTTCAGTTGCATTGGCCACATCACAAATACTTTGTGACTTCTATGTTGGCCAGCACAGTCATTTCCATCCTTGCAGAAAGTTCATTAGAGTGTGCAGCAAAGGTCTGTCTCACATTTACCCAACACCCAAACAAGTAGTAGCTGAATGATTATGACTGTTCCCTTCCTGAGACAGATAATTTTCTCCCAGGATTTAGTCTATACAAGTTAAATAGCAAAACATGTATTATATCATAAAGACAAAACTCGCCAGGCTGGTGGTGCACAACTTTAGTCCCAGCACTCCAGAGGCAGAGGTAGGAGGATCTCCTTGAGTTCAAGGCCATCCTGAGACTACATCTAAATGGTTGTAACTTTCAGCTCAAGGATCCCCATGTGTGACGGAGTAAGATAGGCTGAATTTGGACTGTCAGGTTTTCTTGGTTAGAACTGGAGAGTTTCTGCCTTTTTTTTTACTTCAACTCTTTATGGAATCATATTATTGACAACTCAAGGAGTGAATGTGTATAAATAATGCATGATTTCTCATATGTGGAATCTAGACTTTAAAAAAACATGAAAAGTAGAAGGTATACTATTTGGAGGGGAATACAGGGGAAGGACGAGAGGGTGATAAGCATCATATACATGTATGAGAATGGCATGGTGAATCTATTGTTCTATACACTTAATATGTGCTAATAAAAGAATAAAAGAGCCGGGCGTGGTGGCACACGCCTTTAATCCCAGCACTCGGGAGGCAGAGGTAGGAGGATTGCCATGAGTTCGAGGCCACCCTGAGACTACATAGTGAATTCCAGGTCAGCCTGGGCTAGAGTGAGACCCTACCTCGAAAAAACAAAAGAATAAAAGAAACTGTCTCATCTGCCTAGCTGGGTGGCTTGTAACAGAACCCTTATGCATCTGTCTTTTGGTTCCTTTTCTGTCTATCTCCATGCTATTCTTAAGCACTATGCTGCTTTCCCACTTGAGGATTCTATAAAGGGCCAAGTGTGGGGGCCATAATGTGGGTCAACTGTCTTGTACACATATTTCCTTCTACTGCTTGAGGTCCCCTTCCCTGCTGTTGCTGCTTAACTATTTGTGAAGAAAGTAAGCCCTTCCTTTGGCAAACTATTGCTCTCAAGTCTGTTCTCATAAGAATTCATGATATCATTGTTTACTTGATTAAAATTTCAAGGTTTCTTTCCTTCACTTTTTTTCTGGAGAATTACTGCCACTTCTTAGCTTTTGACTCATTCCTGATGGTTTTGTTACCCTGTTTTACTATTTGGACCTTTTTCTTCTTTTCCTTAAAACAAGGGCAGTTTTTAAATTTCTTTTTTTCTTTCTGTGAAGGTCCAGATATTACTTTGGGATTTGTGAGCTACAAGGATCCTATTGCAGCTGCTCAGCTCTATCATAGAAGGGTGGAAGCAGCCTTAGATCATAATAAGGCTAGGTTTGCCCTACACTGTGCCCACTCCTGCCCCTGGTAATATTTTAAATCCTTCATCATGCCCAGAGTCTTCACTTTCTTCCCTTCCATAGTCATAGCCTTCCACTTTGAGCTAAAGTGCTAACTCTGCTCTCATGTCCTTCACAAAATGTTTCATTCATTAGAAGACATTTCAGCTTTCAAATATCTCAGAATATCTTTTTTTGTTATTTCTTTCATGTTCTTCTCACTATACCCTCCTCCATTTTCCCCTAGACAACAAAACTTACTTTCTTAATTGGTGTATGAAGAGACATATATCATAGACCCTAGCAGAGGCTTTTTAAAACTGTATAGCACACATACTTAAGGTAAAAAGAAAACTACATAATTTGAGATGTTACATTGTCTTCTTTTTGGATAAATGACAGATGGTATTGTTTTTAGCTTCCTCTAAAGGATGCCTCCTTTAAATTTTTGAGGCAAGCTAATTATTTCCTTTACCTGTTCTACTCTCTATTGTACTTAGCTAACTGGCACACTATTAGTCTTTCCAGGTCTTAATGTGAATGCTAAACAGTCTAGTCCAAATTCAGCCCATCTTACTCTTTCACACATGGAGGATCCTTGAGCTGAATGTGACAACCATTTAGATCGTGAGAGTCTTGTTATTATTATATTACTTTGGTTTTCCAAGGTAGGATCTCCTTGTAGCCCAGGCTGACCTGGAATTCACTATGTAGTCTCAGGGTAGCCTTGAACTCATGGTGATCCTTCTACCTCTGTCTCCCGAGTGCTGGGACTAAAGGCATGCACCACCGCGCCCGGCTAGGAATTGATTTTTTTTTTAAATTTAAAATCCACTTTAATGCACTATCTTAAGTGTAAAACGTTTTTCACCTGTTTAAATTGTTCCACCAAAATACAGTAGAGGCTTAAGACATTTTCTGCCAGATGTTGCTATTATTTTCCTACATCCTTAGCAGAACAGTGCTCACTAGAACTTTGTGTTGTGGTAACTCTGTAGCAGTAGCTCTTTGGGACATTGCTACTCAGAGTGTTTCTGTGCACTCCAGTGGACTTGGGGTGGGTAAAAAAGTACATGTAACAACACTGTCTCTTGACTTGGCTTTGGTTCTTTCTCTGGCTACCACTCACCTTCTCAAAGCATTCTCATAGTGTTTGTCTAATCCCTCAATAGTGAACATCAGTGTACAGGCATGGAAAACACTGCTGTGAGGCAGACACAAAGTACATCCATTTCTCTAAGGATTTGGTTAGCTTTGTCATGGCAACATTAGTGAAGTAAACATGCCTTGGCTGTGCAAGGGGTTCCCGGCAACTGGTAGCTGCCTTCAGCCTCCAGTCATGGGAACAGCATCTTCATCAAATTATACTAGCTTCTTGTGGTTGTTGTCAAAGTATTAAAAAAAAAACCTGAGTGGATTAAAGCAGAAATGTATTGTGTGACAGCTCGAGGGGCAGTTATCTGAAATCTATGTGTCAGAAGGGCCATGCTCCCTCTAAAAGGTAGTTCTTTGGCTGTAACAGCATAATGCCCATCCACTCATGGCATCCTCCCAGTGTGCATTAATCCAAGTCTTATTTATTTATTTATTTATTTATTTATTTATTTATTTATTTATTTATTTATTTTGGAGACAGGGTTTGACTCTCTAGGCCAGACTGGACTTAAAGTCTTGGATAATTCTGTCTCAGCCTCCTAGGAAAGTCTAGCAAAGACCAGGACCCCAGAGGCAGTCTTATAGGAAAAGAAGCATTGTAGGCACAGAAGTATGGAGAAAGCACTGGGGGCTGATGACAGAACAGGTCCTATTTAAAAGGGAAAGAGGCGGAGTTATTAGGAAAGCAAAGCTGGCAAAGCCTGGATCTGGTAGGTGATGACTGACCCTACCAGACATGAAACTGCATTGCATGTCAGCAGAAAATTGGTAGCATACATTTGTATTGGAAATGTGATCAAGATAAAATGCACAAACCTGGTTTTGTCACTTCCTATAGCTAGAAATCTAAGATACATTACCCTGTATCTGTTTCTGGAATGCAGGTACTATCGATCTAGGACATTTGTGTTTCTGGAATGCAGGTACTATCAATCTAGGACACATTACCCTGCATTGGTGCTTCTGGAATGCAGGTACTATCAATCTGCTCTGCTCATGTTCTTGAATTTCTCCAGCTCCAACTCTTCCTAGTTAACAGTCCATGGCATCACAGAAAAACACTGGTCATACTCTACTTTTCACAAGGAATGTAGTCTATTTTTGTCCTTAACACTTTACTGTCATTGGAGAGAACTTGTATCAATGATGTCATTAGCCTTAAAAAATGAAAACTTAAGTTTGTGTAAAAATGTAAAATGGTTTAAAACAAGGAACAATTGGGATAGCTTCAACTAGGGAATTTCTCACAAGGGCAAGTGGAAGAAATGTAATTAGTTCCTTAATAGGGTTTTAACTGTCCATCTTCCACACCCATATTGTGGTCAAACACCTTTATCTGCTCTCCAAGTTCATCAATGTGCCTTTTTCATAAAGCAATTTTATCTCAAAAGACTATGCATTCATACACAGCCTGATCCCACAGCCTGATCCTAGCTGAATATGACTAACGAATGGAGAATTAATGGCAAATACCATATGGTGAATGACTCCAGTGCCATCAGGGCCTCCTTTCTCTGGGCGATGAAGCGGAACAGTTCCCCATCCATCTGCTTGCTGCCTAGAGACTGGACAACTGCTTGTCAGGACTCATGCTGCCACAGTCACCACCTGCTTAATATTTTGCCTTATTGTTATTATCCTGTCTAGGTAAGACCAACTGTCAGATCAAAACAGTGATACAACATAAACACATTAGATTTTAATCTTTAATATTGCTGTAGGAATTTACTTCCCTGAACCAAGAATAGAATGCTAATTACATAAAAATATACACATATAAATGTAGTTCTCCATTTTCCCAGAGGAGAAAACAACCCAAGTGTAACTTCTAGGATAGTCAAGTTTTTTGTTTGAATTACAATTAAATTCTTGGTCATCTTATTTATTAGCTCTAACATTTTAAATTAAAAAAAATTAGATAACCGTTACAATGTATAAATGCTTTTTTGTTTGTTTGTTTTTCAAGGTAGGGTCTCACTCTATCCCAGGCTGACCTGGAATTCACTATGTAGTCTCAGGGTGGCCTTGAACTCATGGTGATCCTCCTACCTCTGCCTCCTGAGAGCTGGGATTAAAGACGTGCGCCACCACGCCCGGCTTACAATGTATAAATGTAAGATGCCGTTAATGAGTAAATAGATTCCTCCAGAGTGAATGTGTCCTTTCTCCCATACTAATGAAGCAGCAAATATGCATTAATTGATTTTTATTAGTAGATGAACATTGTTGCAGACACTACTTCTCTTATATCCACCCTCTTACTGTTTGTGCATGTGTGGGTTGGTTAGAATGCACTGACAATCTCTTAAGTGATCAACAGCAAGACAAGTTGGGTTTGGGCTTTCGGTGCAGAGTGACGATGTCTGTCTGAATCAGGTGATCTGACCTATCTTCGGTAGCCAGAACTCTTCGAACTGCCTCTTCAAAGGCTGCTGCAACATTGGTGGCATCTTTTGCACTTGTTTCAAAGTAAGGATAGTCGCCGTTGTCCCTGCACCAGGCTTGGGCTTCTTCTAAAGATACCTGCCGTTCACTTATATCAACCTTGTTGCCCAAAATTACAAAAGGAAAGCTTTCAGGCTCTTTTACATTGGCATAATATATAAATTCTTTCTTCCAGTTGCTCAAATTCTGGAAGCTCTGTGAATCATCAACACTGAAAGTAAGCAGGCAACAATCAGAACCTCTATAAAATGGTGTCCTCAGGCTTCGGAATCGCTCTTGACCAGCTGTATCCCAAATCTGCATGGTAACAAAATGTCCATCCACCTCCAAATCTTTATTTAAAAATTCCACACCTATTGTATGGAAGAGCTGGGCATCAAACTTATTGGTTACATATCTGTTCATAAGAGAACTCTTCCCAACTCCACCATCTCCAAGGAGAATTACTTTAAAAAGCGATGATTTTCCTGCCATTATCACTGTTAGGAGTTTTAATTTCAGAGCCCTGTAAAATAAAAAGGCACCATTATATTTCTTTATATCTGTGCCATTGGCCACAAAATTCTTACTGCATTTAAGTGAAGTAACATAGAGCCCTATTGTCACCTATGCATGTGCCAGCCCCTATCCCACCATAATTCCTTAGAAGAGCTGGTGAGGCCTCACTCTGCCCGCTTCCCAGGTCACAACTGGCTGTGAAACTGGCACTCCAGAGCAAGTGTCACCCCAAAGACCTTGCCCTGAACCATCAATATATACCTCTTCCTGCTCACAATGGCCCTAGCCATCATTTGTTAATGATGTGATAAGAGTCCTTTCTTCCTTCCTTCTTCTTTCTCTCTTTCTCCCTCCCTCCCCCTTTTCTCTCTCTTTGGTTTTTCAAGGTAGGGTGTCATATCCCAGGCAGGCCTCAACACACTGTGATCCTCCCTACCTCGGCTCTCAAGTGCTGGGATTAAAGGCATGCATGAGCCACCACACTGGACAGAATTCTCCCTAACTACATGATCTACTACTCTAGTAAAAAAACCTGTAGCAAGCTGGCCGTGGTGGCACACGCCTTTAATCCCAGCACTCCGGAGGCAGAGGTAGGAGGATCGCCGTGAGTTCAAGGCCACCCTGAGACTACATAGTGAATTCCAAATCAGCCTGGGCTAGAGCGAGACCCTACCTCGAAAAACCAAAAAACCAACCAAACAAACAAACCTGTAGCAGCTTGTATAGTGAGAGAAATCAAGTGAGTGGGGAAACATGAATAAAAAAAGGTTTGGACAGCTGGGCATACTGGGGCACATCTGTAGTACCAGCACTAAGGAGCACATGCATGATGACATCCCTAAAGATTATAATGCAGTGGAAAATCAACTAGTGATGTCATAGCCATTATAGTACAATGCATTACTCATATGATGCTGTTATAAACCAGCCAGTGCTGTTGATTATATGAAGTCTAGCACACACAGTTATACACAGCTCATGGTACTTGATAATTTTTTTTTACTGGTATATGTATGTACCATGCTATGACTCAAGTGGCTGCCTCACATCTCACGTTCACCCAATCTCTCATCTGCAGCAAGGAGCCATGGCATGTGACTAAGCACAGTGTACACATTACATTGATATCACACAATGAACATACTACCCCACTGTTCAGTGATGAATGATTTTTTTTTTGTTTGTTTGTTTTTCAAGGTAGGGTCTCACTCTAGCCCAGGCTAGAGTGAGGGAAAACAGACTGCATAATTATATTCACCTTAGTGTTTTAATAGTCCTGCTAATCTAACTTCCTTACATAGACAGTTTTATTATAAAGCACTGAATCTTTAGAAACTTCAAATTATAACTCTCCCCCCCACAATATGTTATTTCCTAGTTTTTGACATTATTCTGACCAAAGAAATCTGATGTTTGTACCAGGAAGTAGGGTACAATTTTTCACTTTTCATATTTATCATTTGGGGGCCCCAGAAATTCCTATTTGAGAATTTATAGATTTTTTTATACCATAAATAATAGACACATGACCACCTTTTTGAGTCGACCCTTAAGAGTTGTATACAAATATACATGGGTGTTATAAATACCATCTTCGTTCCTATTGACATCCAGCAGAAGCCAACTGAGAAGCCAGTTTCATTCAATCTAATTAACATAATCAAAATGAGCATATGGACTTTAAAAATGTTTCCCCTGTTCCTTTGCTAAAATAGCAGAATCCTCTGTAATTTCTTTAGCATAAAATAAATGAGTAGAAGTATCTTACCATGTTATAGCTTTTAAATTTAACTAAAAATGTAACATGAACTCTCAAATTGCATAGCTGGAATCTCTGTGCTAAGGCAAAAATCTTTACCAAAGTTAAGCATTACAGCTAAGTTCTACATAGAAATCCAAATAAGGAAAGCATATTGAACAGGCCATGAACCTTACCTTAATAGTTCAGTCCAAGCATCATTATCTGCAAAGGAAATCAGAAAGCTCACATTAGTAATGTACATTTCCGATGGTACTGAGACTTGAACACTGGGCCCCATATATGCTTGCAAGCACAATACCATTAAAATATAAACCCAACTCACTTTTTACATAAGAGACAGGGTCTCACTAAGTTGCCCAGACTGGCCTTGAACTCGTGATCTTCCTGTCTCAGCCTCCCTAGGATTACAGGCCTATGCCACCAGGTTCAACTTATTTCATAATTTAAAGAGTAAAAAAAAATTAAATGTGAAAGAAATATTTCTATTAGCATCCACTCTTTGTTTTGTTTGTTTTTTTTGAGGTAGGGTCTTGCTCTAGCCCAGGCTGACCTGGAATTCACTATGTAGTCTCAGGGTGGCCTCAAGCTCACAGTGATCATCCTACCTCCACCTTCCCAGTGGTGGGATTAAAGGCGTGTGCCACCACACCTGGCTAGCCTCCACATTTTAAATTTAGAATACCTGAATGTTATCTATAATCTATCTTGAGCTAAAAATAGCCCTCCAAATTTTTCTTGCTCACCCTTTCTAAGCTTCACATGCAGATATAGCTATAAAATTATATTTGTATATTATATTTATTATATATTACATGTCATTAATTCTTTAAAACTTGCCCAAATTTTGGGTATCTGAGAATAATCAAGAATTATCATGTTCCAGAGAATAAAGATAACAGGAAAACAGAGGAGCCATGGAAGAAATAAGCACCAATGTGATCTAGAAAGAGTGAGGCTAATCCTAGAGGTAGTAGTGTCATGAAGCTTCAAACTCCTTTAAGATCACAGTTAGCCAGGAGAACTTGCTCCAAGGCCATAGCACAGTGCTGAGGGTGTTTGAGCTTAATAAAACCTTTTTGGGTGGCTGAGGTTAATATCCTGAAACCTCATGGGAACGACAGCAACGGAAGTACCCACCTCAGAGAGTTGCTGTGAAAATTCACTCAGATGATGGCACTCGAATATTTTATCACAGGCTCATTAGGAGTGCAGGAATCTTCTATGTAATGAAAACATAAAGAAATCTTTTAACAGGCAGTTTTACAGACAGGTTATTTTTATGGCCATTTTTTCCCACCAAACTTCAGCAAGAGCAACAGGTAGAAAAAATTATATGCAAGCCTATAAATAGGAAGCCAAACAAGCAAATTCATTTTGAAGGTTTCCCAGTGAGGACTATGTGGAACTGTGCTTAAAGTATATCTCTCAGTATAAACCAATGGTTTCACCACCACCCTGTCACTCTTTTATACAGCAAAGGGCATTTTTTGTGGAACTTACATATAACAGTCCTTTGACTTATAAATTCAATCAATTTAAAAGCTTGCAATTTTTTAATGACATTTTGGCTTAAGTATAAAGTAACAATAGCAGCTAACAACGATTGAGCCTGTGACAGTGTATCACAACCTCCTCTTCCTCTCATTGTAGATGAGGATGCAGACTTTGACAGAGGTTAATATGTTGCTCAAGCTCACACAGCTGGTAAAAGGTGGGAGAATGCCTCTAAAGCCCAGGCACTTAATCCTCTGGGCTACTTCAACAGCAACTGCTTTTGCTTTGCTTTTCTGAGGGTTTTAATGCCCTTGTTGCAGGTGTACAAGAAACAGTCCTTCAACTGTTTGCTTTATTTCAAGATCTGCACAAGTTAACTCAACAAAACTTAGTCCAACCTACCGATATTTAGTATAAAGTACATTTGAGGGATCTGTGTTTTAAAAAATGTTTGAAATGAGGGCTGGAGAGATGGCTCAGCGGTTAAGGCACTTGCCTCTAGTGCCTAAGGCCCCCGAGTTCAATTCCCCAGGACCCACATAAGCCAGCCCCACAGAGTGGTGGCTCTGGTGCTCTCTCTCTCTCTCTCTCTCTCTCTCTCTCTCTCTCTCTCTCTCTCTCTCTCTCTCTCTCTCTCTCTCTGCTTGAAAATGAATAAATAAAATATTAAAAAAAATGTTTGAAATGAGAGTTAAATGTTTGTAATGTCTGAATCATTCCACAGAAGCCCAGAGTCGCCCAGAATGGGTGAAAGCAGTTTTTCAACAAGTATTTAGTGAGTGCTTGCTATGTGCCACCCATTAAAGATACAAATCACACAAAACTCTGCCCTGAGTAATACCCATACACAGTCTTCTAAGTCACAACTCTAAGGCACATAGTATAATGTAAAAATAAAAGAACTTAAAATAGTACAAGGGATTCAGCCCACTTCCCTTGGTGAGTGAGAGGCACAATATGCCAATGTGGGGTTCCCTTAATCAGACCCAAACCTTGCATACCAGTATTTCATGGAGCTGTATGGTTCTAGTCATCAGAGGGAATAATTTGCATACAACATGACCCTGTAACAGAAGCCAACTATTTCACGGGCTGAGCTGCAGTTAAGAAAAAGACAATATGTTCCAATGCAAAAGGAGAACCAGGTTGTTACACTGTGTTAATGAGATCAGAGTTAGGTTTCCAGTGTCATGTGTTCCAACCATGTCTCAATGACTGCTTTAGCTACTTAGGGTGCAGCCCTAAACATCATCTGACTCCAAGAGAAGGGGATCTGACTCAGGGGAAGCAGAGAAGCTCAGCAGGATGACAGAAGAACTGAGAAGAGAGCCAGAAGCAGAAGTGGGACTAACACATTCCAAGGCTGTGCAGAGGAAGCCTGACCCTGGCATGAACTGGAAGACAGGGAAGTAGGCCAGAGAGTGAGGAGTGAACCAGGGAGATGAACTGAGAGGAGGGGACTATAGCAGGTAGGGCCTCAGAAGCTGCAGGAAAGATTTTTACCGAGGATTATGGGAAGTCATCGATACACCTTCAGCAGTAAGAGACTTGATCAGATGGAGCCCAGAAAGATAACTGGCGGCAGTAGGCAAGTGAGCTACAAGTGACAGGAGGAAGTACCACCCAGGAGGAATTGGGATGGATACCTCACACTCCCTCTCCATTTGCAAAAGGGGTTAGTAATGAACACTGAGGTGGTTCAAATGAGCCTACATTTGAACCTCTAATAATCTGTTTACCATGATGTCCAACTTCTCCGTGTCTGCCCAATCCCCTTGTTAAAGTTGTTAGGCCAAAAAATACATGCCATACTATTCTAAAACCACCTTTCTCCTAAAAGAAAGAAAACAAAGCTGCGTAAAAATGTTTAGCTAGATAAATGAAAGCTACTTAAATTCCCCTAATTGGGGAATGCCTTGAACAAGATGAAAAGACATGGGCTGTAGGAGCATGTGTGGAGAACTGGAATCACAGCATGTAAAAGCTCCCAGGAAGGAATGTCTATAAGAAAACTTAGATAATCAATATTGAGTTCAATCAACCAAGTTCTAATTTGGTTTTGAAATCACACTTTTTAATATCAAGTGGTTTTTGTGTTCATTTTAAAGCCTTGCTTAACTGAATGCTACAGATAAAATCATTTTCAGTAGCTCACAATAAGAATCTGGTGGGCATAGTGGCTCCCACCTATAATCTCAGTACTGAGGAGACTAAGGCTGTGAATTCAAGACGAACCTGGGCTACAGTGAGAACTTGCCTCAAAAAAAAAAAGGAAGGAAGAGGGGCTGGAGAGATGGCTTAGTGGTTAAAGCCCTTGCCTGCAAAGCCTAACCACTTGAGTTTGATTTCCCCAGTATACACGTAAAGCCAGCTGCATGCATCTGGAGTTCCTTTACAGTGGCTGGAAGCCCTGGCATGCCCATTCGGTCTGTCTTCCATCTCGCTCTGCTTGCAAATAAATAAAAATTTTTAAAAAGGGAGGAAAAATATTAGCTTAGATTCAATGTGACACCAAAATCAAAAGCAGAAGAAGAAATTGTACATTGGTAGGACATTATCAAAATTAAAAACTGAGCCAGAAGTAACGGCACATGCCTTTAATCTCTAATTCCAGCACTCAGGAGGCAGAGGTAGGAGGATCACCACGAGTTTGAGCTCAGCCTGAGACTACATAGTGAACTCCAGGTCAGCCTGGGCTAGAATGACACCCTACCTCAAAAAAATAAAAACAAAAACTTTTGTGCTTTGAAAGACACTCTCAAAGTGAAAATAAAACCCACAGAAAGGGAGAAAACATTTGTAAATTATGCATGGTTCACTGGTTAAAAGGGCTTGCTTGCAAAGCTTGTCAGCCTGGGTTCAATTCCCCATTACCCACATAAAGCCAGATGCACAAAGTGGCACATGCATCTGGAGTTTGTTTGCAGTGGCAGGGGCCCTGGCCGTCCATTCTCAATATATTTCTCTCTTTGCAAATAAAAATGTTAGAAATAATGTCAAATAATCCAATTTAAAAATGAGGAAAAATTCTAACATCATTTACCAGCAGGGAAATATAAATCAAAAACTATAATGAAAAAATCCTTCACAGGATGGTTCAAATTTTAAAAAAGACATATTCTAAGAAGCATTGGCAAAAATTGGGGGAAACTAGGAACCCTCACACTACTGGTAGGAATTGCAAAAGGGTACACTGACAGCATGAAAGTTTGCCAATTCCTCAAAATGTTTCATACAATTACGAGGTGCACCAACAAGTTCTCTCCTAGGTGTATACCCAACAGAACTGAAAATGTATGTTAAATAGCACACTCAAGAGGCTGGGACAGAAGGATAGAGAGAGTATGAGGGTCAGCCTGTACTTCATAGTAAATTTCATGCTTTATAAAGCAAGCATGTTGCAACAAAACAGAAAGTGAGAGGGAGGGAGGGATGGGTGGGAAGGAAGAGAGAAGAATGTTACAAGTGTGTATATGAATGGTTAAAAGTGCTTGTTTGTGAAGTCTGATGCACAAATGGTAAATGTGTCTGGAGTTCCATTTGCAGTGGCAAGAAGCCCTGGCACATTCATTCATTTTCTTCATTCTCTCTTCATTCACTCATTTTCCCTATCCCCGTTTCTCTCTAAAATAAATTGAAAAATGGATGCACCTCAAAAACACTGTTCTAACTGGAACAAAGCCAGATTCAATGTTTCAAAAATGTTCAGAATTGGCAAACTCAGAGACAGAAAGTAGATAGATTCAGGGGCACTAATGGGTTGGGTACAGGTGACGATGCATGAGAAGTGATTATTAATGGCTGCAGGGTTTCTTTTGTGGATGATGAAAATATTTTGTAATTAGCAGTCATGGTTGCAGAACTTTGTGAATGCACCTACAACCACTGAACTATACTTGAAATGTGTGAATTTTATGGCATATGAAAAAAATATATATCCCAAGACTCTAGAATTGGATTTACAAAAGCAGAGCTGTGAATGATCTCCTTGTTGCTTTAAATAAAGTAGCTGTAGGAACAATAGATACTGCCTCAGAGTGCATGTGCACCAGTATATGCAGTATGCACAGGGCACACAGGAACCAGAATACAAGTCAGATAAGCAAGTCAGCAGACATCACAAAACTCAAGACAAAAGAACATTTTATATCAACTCTTCTTCTAATAAGACTATTTTCCCAACATTTCTATTGCATACTTTTATTCTGAATTAGCAATTGCTTATAAATTATTTATCCAAATAGCACCCTATTCCCATCAAAATGGGTTCTCCAACCCCTTGAGGACTTCAAAGCATCAAGAACGCAATTCTCAAGCTGAGGAGTAGTTCAGTTAGAGTGCTTGCCTAGCATGTATGAAGCCCTGGGTTCCATTTCCACTAGCAGATAAAGCCGGGTATGGTGGCACATGTCTCTCATTCCAGCACTCAGGAAGTGGTGGCAAGAGGATCAGGAGTTTAAGGTCATCCCTGGCTACATTGGGAGTTTGAGACTAGGCTGGGCCACATGAGACCTCATCTCAAAAAAATAACAATTCTCTAATATGAATGTATAAATACTTTTGTTGATTATGGATCTAATGCCTCCATTCTTATAAATAACAAAATCCATTGATTTCATTATCTTTTATTACATAGGATTTTGAGCATGGCATTCAAAGAGCTATTCAACCTCACAAGACTATGACAGTTTTATATATCCCTACAACTCACCACTCCTACCCAAACCTATCTCTGGCATTTGTGAGTTATATCTTTGTTTGGATTGTGACCTTGGCCTAGTAGGCACTTCCCTACCTCAATGGCTATGAGTCAGTCATCAGAGGCCTAGTTTGGACAACCTCATACAAGAAGCCTGCAATGGCAACCTAATCTTTCTCCTAGAACTTATTACCATTTCTACCTTCATTATATTATCTCATGTGCTTACATGCTCTAATCCTTTGAGTTGTATTATGTGTCTGTTTGCCAATTACAACTCCCTAAGAGGTACATACACAATACCTATGTCATCCATCCACTTGGACTGTTATCATCTGTCACACCTGGTACACTGCTCTGAACCCAGTGAAATGCAAATAAATGCTAAAATAAGTCACTTCCTCCTTTTTTATTCTATTACTCTATTTGTACTTTTGTAATTACAGTTCTTTATCAGTTCTTCCTATTTTTGAGATACATTAAAATATGCAGGAAGGAATAAAAAAATTATTTGCAAGTCTAATGAGAAAACCACTTTAAAGTAAGTTTGATTGATTGACTGATTAGAACAAAGAGCCAGCAAACATTGAAACCTAGTGCATTTCTCTAGTAAGGTACCCCAGCAAGAGATGGCCAGTAAACTGCCTCTCAAAAACCTCAGATTCTGAAACACAAACTATGCAACCCCTTGACTAGGACGTTCTCACTTCCAATATTTTAAATTGAAATTATCACTCCTGGTTTAAATTTAGAAAGGTGTTTTGTTTTCCCAAATTGACAGCTTCCCTTTTCGTTCATTCACCCTGAATGTCCTAATTAAGAAGTATTTTTATCATTTCATTGTATAGCTTAAGCTAAGCTTCAAGCTGCAGCATGACATAAACCTGTAATTCCTGCACTTTGGAATCAAAGGCAGGAAAATCAGGTTCAAGGCCAGCCATATAGAGTGATATCCAGTCAAAAGCAAAAACAAGCCAGAGGTTCAGAGACATGAAAGAGGAACAAAAGCACAGATAGGGCTGGAGAAATGAGATTGCTCAGAGGTTAAGGCTCTTGCCTGCAAAGCCTAATGACTGGGGTTTGATTCCCCAGTTTCCTACATAAAGCCAGATGCACAAGGTGGCGCATCTAGAGTTTCTTTGTAGTGGCTAGAGGCCCTGGTATACCCATTCTCTATCTGCCTCTTTTTCTAATAAAATATTTTGTAAAAGCACAAATAATTTCAAAATTATTTGTGTATTCACTAGGATTTCTTTATTTCCTTATATCTTAATTTGGGTGTATCTCAGCCTAAATAGTTCCACTGTTTGTTTGTAAAGTCTTTCTGGTTGCACTGAAATGCATGAAGAAGCAAATAAAGGAACATCATTAAGTATAATGGGTACTAGGACTATTGCAAGAAGGTAACAAAAATAAACCAGTATTAAGGCAAATACCATAGGACTAGACCAACTTGTAGGCAAGACTTGGTCAGATGAAATAAATTATTTAGTAAAGTACTTAGTGCTAAGTCACAGATAGGGACAACTCAAAAAGGTTAAAACAAAACAAAAACACCTGTGCAAATCAAGCCACATTATACCTATTGGAGTACCTTATTTAAATAACTCATTCTAGTACTACTCTCTTTAGAAGATGACTTACCTAACTTATAAACATGTAAATTTTCCTTAAAACAAGACAGCTCTGTAGTTAGGTGTGGTGGGAGGGGTAGGAAGGGAGGACAACAAGAGGGCAACACATTCAGTTAAGGGGCTGGAGATGGTTCAACAGTTAAAGGTGCTTGCTTGCAAAGCCTGATGGCAGAGGTTCGATTCGATTCCCCAGTACCCACATAAAGCCAGATGCACAGAGTGGCCCGTATGTTTGGAGTTGGTTTGTAGTGGCAGGAGGCCTTGGCTTGCCCATCTCTCTATGTCAAAGAAATAAGTAAAGAAAAAAAAATTCAGTTAGCAACAGAGAACTACATGTGGCCATTAAATACCTGAATGGTGGCTAAGGCAGTTAACAAACCCAATTTTTCATTTATTTAATTATGATCAGTTTAAAGTGCTGTGTGAAGCTAATGGTTACTGTATTGGACAGTGGAAACTTACAGTGTGTTGTAAATGAGCCTGAGGGAGGCATCCTTTAGAATCTCATGTGGAGTCAAGATGACTGTGTAGGAACTTGTGTGCTTGAACTTTCCTCTAGAAAGACTAAGAAAGGTTTCTTCAAATTCTTACAGGGGTTCTGACCCTCACAAACAATAGTACATGTCTGTGTCATTTCTCATCTCATGCTAATGGTTTGTATGTTGCATAATACCCTCACCACATTTCATCTTGACTCAGCATCACAACCTTCCCTTTTTCTCCATCACCCATAAGACATTATACACTCTTGGCATGACTGTGATAGTTCAATGAAGCCTTACTCACTGGAAACTGCTAAAACCCAGGAAGTTGGGATAAACTTTTATTCTTTATTTGGTTTTTGTGAGGGCCAAGCATAACCCACCTCCACTAAGACACTTATCTGTAGAAGGCACAAAAATAGTTCTTGTTTTTTTAAAAAATTTACTTGTACAAAAAAAACACAAAAACATTAAAAAAAAAAAAAAACCAACTTGTAAAGCCCAATACGCAACATGGGGCATGCATCTTGAGTTCATTTGTGGTGGCAAAAAGCCCTGGTGCACCCATTCTCTCTCTCTGCTTGCAAATAAATAAAAAAAAATATATAAAAAGAATAGGGATAATACTGGAGAGATGGCTCAGCAGTTAAGGTGCTTGCCTGCAAAGATTAAGGGACACAGGTTTGATTTCCCAGTACCCACATAAAGCCAGATGCATAAAGTGGCACATGCATCTTGCATTCATTTGCAGCAGCTAGAAGCCCTGGCATGCCCGTTCTCTCCCTCTCTTTTCTCCCCACCCCTTGAAAATAAATAAATAAAATGTTTTAAAAAAAGGGTAGGGATATTTTATAGTTTCATTTTGAAAGAGAAAATTTATATGGAAAGAAACATAAATGTCACAATACTGGGTACCTGGGTATGGCAGCTCAGGCCTGCAATCTCAGCACTAAAGAGGCCAAGGCAGGAGGGATTCAACTTTGAGGCCAGGCTGGGTGACAAAGCAAGACTCTGTTTTAAGTGGGGGGAAAAATTCTGGGAATTATGGATGGGTATTTTGGGAAGAAAAAAAATTATGAAGCTGGAGAGATGGCTTAGCAGTTAAGGCATTTGTCTGCAGAGCAGAAGAACCCAAGTTCGATTCCATAGTACCCACATAAAGCCAGATGCACAAAGTGCTACGTGCATCTGTAGTTCCTTCACAGTGTATTATGTACTCACCCTCAATACTACTCTAAAAGAGGCTTTGCTTTCTCTCTCCCTCCTCTTCTCCTCTTTGCTTTCTTCAACAAACTCATATTGATAGTATCTTGCAATGTTTAAGGTACATACCTCTTCCCACATGAGGCTTCCTGGGCTATAAAAACCAGTCCGCCTTCTGTGAAAGGCTTATTTTCAGGCTTAATACTGATAACACAGGCACTCATACTTTCTGGAAGGTATCTAATCCAATTAAAAAGAACTTGATTTGAAATAGTTAATAGATATTAACTATCATAACTATACTATAATTAAAACAGCTCCTTTATACTGTTCACACTAAGAGAAAAAAATGTGGTCGTGGCAGTCTGACCAGTGGAATAGAATTGAAGACCCAGCCTTTAATGCAAGTAACTTCAGCTTCTTAGTCTTTGACAAGGGTGCCAACAATGTAAGCTGGGCTAAAGATAGTATATTCAACAAATGGTGCTGAACAAATTGGATAAACACATGTAAAAAAATGAAAATAGACCCACTCCTTTCACAATGCACAAAGATCAACTCCAAATGGATCAAAGACCTCAATATTAACCATACAACCCTAAACACCATGGAAGAAAAAATAGGAGGAACCCTACATAAGACAGGAATAGGGAACAACTTCCTGAGCAAATCCCCAGTAGCCCAGGAAGTGCAACAGTCACTCAATCAATGGGACCTGATCAGGCTCAAAAGCTTCTGTACAGACAAAAACACCGTTCTCAAAGTCAATAGACCGCCTTCAAACTGGGAGATGATTTTCTCCAGCTACAACTCAGACAAAGGCCTAAGTTCCAGAACCGACAGAGAACTCAAAAAAATTAATAACAAAAAAGTAAACTGCACCCTCACAAAATGGGGCACTGATCTCAACAGAGAATTCACAGAGGAGGAAACACAAATGGCCTTTTCTCACCTGAGAAAGTGCTCAACATCCTTAAGCATCAGGGAAATGCAAATCAAAACGACCATGAGATACCACCTTACCCCTGTCAGAATGGCAATCATAAAGAAAACCAACAACAATCCTTGCTGGCGAGGATGTGGGGGAAAAGGAACCCTCATTCACTGCTGGTGGGATTGCAAACTTGTTCATCCACTGTGGAAAGCAGTGTGGAGAATTCTGAACTGAATGGACATAATGTTCCAATGGACCCAACTATCCCTCTTCCAGGCATCTATCCACAAGATGTCACATCTCGATGCAGAAACATTGGTACAACTATATTTATAGCAGCTCAATTCATAATAGCCAAGAACTGGAATCAACCCAAATGCCCATCCATGGAGGAATGGACAGCGAAACTGTGGTATATTTACACGATGGAATTTACTCAGCTGAAAGGAAACATGACATATCGAAATTTAGGAAAAAATGGTCTGACTTCGAGCAGATCTTACTAAGTGAACACTCAAAAGAACAGAGAATCGAACGCCACATATTCTCCCTCATATGTGGTCCTTAACCAGGATAACCACAGACTAGTAGAAAGAAGTGAGGTTATGAATGTGGGGTAAGTGATGGGGGAGGGGAACGGCTTAAGCATGAGGCTAAACCATATTAGGTCCAAAAATATAAAATCCTCAGGAGCATACTCTAACCTATTGAGAAAGTAGTGGGCGTTGACTGGCAAGAGGGGCCATGAGTGGTAGGGGAGAGAGACTAAGACTGCGAATAATTAGATCAGTCTGACAACCCCTGGTTCCAACCACTGGTTCCTTCCCTCACTGAGCTGTTGACCAAAGCGACCCATGAGGTTCCAACAACAAGACAGAACTCTGTCAAAGCTCTTGTGTGCCCTCCCCAGTCCTGAGGCAAAACCCTGTTGCTGAAGAAACCACAGAATGCCATAGACCAGCACTGAGAGACCCTTTGAGGTCCAGAACGGTTATCTGGCCCCCAGAAGGCAGTTAGTGTAGTGCTGGAAGGCACTGCACAGGCTGCCAGGGGAAGCTGATCAATGACAGCTGGAGTAAACAGAGATCACTGACATGAAACACAATCTGCGGCCATGAGTAGGCTGACCACACCCCCTACTGGGAGAGAACAGCAAACCAAGAAAGGAGCACTTGTGCAATGGAGGAGCCTGGGCCTGGGGGAGACAATCAACAGCTTTCAAATTCAGCTAAATTTTCTACTTAGTGAGGGGGAGCCCTTGTCTGGAACTTGGGATTCAAGGCGATAGGCACCGGATCCCGTACTCTTGGGCTCCCAAGACAAGATGCACTATGGGAGCGATTGATGGGGAGGCTACTAAAAATAGAATCTAGGTAATCCAGAATTGTGTATATTTGTTAACCTTCACCAATCTCACTCTCCGATGGAGATTTTGTTTGTATTTTGGGGTCCCATCTAACCCTACCAACCGAGCGTAGGCCGATAGCTGAGATCCTGGCAAGAGAGGAGTCACCACAGTCATACCGTGGAGGATCCATATGGAACCCTGTAGAGAATGTCGGGATGAACAAGGGACCCACAGCCACAGCCATTCAATCAAGACAGGATAAGCCAGTGAGACAGAAACCAATGATTTTTGACACAAAGACCCCTAAACTCATAACATTAAGGCAGCCTTATTACTCATCCACCACAACTCAGGGAACTGAGCAGAAGAGGGGGCAGAAAGATTGTGAGAGCCGTGGTGGGGGAGGCTATCTAGAGGCATGGCATCCATTAGTAATAACATACTAGGGCCAGGAGAACCTGGCTGATACTAGGCTATCCATGGTCCCGTCACAAGGACTGATCCAGATGACCCATGGAGGAGGATATCCAGCTGATTGGGGAAGGGGGAGGGGGGCATCGGGGAATTGGGGATAACAACTCATTGTTTGCCCACTAAATAATCTAACTCATTATGGACAATAAAAAAATAAAGTAGTCAAAAAATAAAAAAAAAATGTCATGGAATAAATACATGGGGTCACTCTACACTGCTTCTCCAGCCCCTGTCAACCTGATGGCATATATTTGTAATGCCTTGGGCCCAAAACAAAAGTGGAGTCTGTGCCCAGGGAGTACGAAGCCAGGACTGCCTGCTTCACTTCTATACTGAGTAGAAGTTTTGGCAAAAAAAAAAAAAAATGTATGGCTGATCCCTTAATTTAACATTCATTTACTACATCTAGTTTCCCTGGTTATGTTTAAAATGAACAGGATTCTAAAGGCTGAACTCACCATGATAAAATATCAACACAAAGTAATGGAAAAATTCAGAATGTGGAAATACCAGAGCATAAAACTTCACAACAAGCACAGTATCAAGAGTCCCATTGAGAAACAGATTTCTCTTTCAAGTTATTGAACTAACCCAGATACCCTCAGGCACCCTGGCAAAGCAGGCCAGGGGAACTGGCCTTCCCCGTCCTCCTCCTCACACATCTAGGTGGCTCTAGGTCTCCTCTCTCAGGTAGTCCATTTGCTTCAGCATTTCCCACCAAACTCCCCAAGGCATTTTGAGAGTTCAGCTCCTCCCCTCCCCCACAAATCTCTAATAAATGGTCTCATAGATGACGTACTGAGTGCTGGCCCTATTTTCTTAATACTATTTCATTATCTAAATAGCTTTCAAGTTAGACTCACTGGACACCACTTCTAATTAGTTTATTTCCTCTTGCTGCTTAATCAATCAAGTACCTGGGGGCAGAATTACATGGCACTTAATAATAAATTGCTATCTGTGATGTCATATAATCTCACAGATATTATGAAGTACAATAGTCTTCTCATTTTACAAAGAAAGAAGTGTGACAATCTAACCTGACTACAGCAACAAGACAACTAATGATTGATTCCCTGGCACCAACTACTCTCCACCTTTCCCAGAGTGAAAACACATACCTTTTGTTGGATCCAATGCCACGTGCTGGTAAGCATACTCAGAGGTGATCCTCAGCATCCTCCAACCCCACTCCTACCCTCAAAGCACACAATTTCTCCTTTAGTACTGAGCTCTCAGTAGCCCCGTTTTCCACTTTTAGCAGAGGGGGTGGAAAGAATTTAAGAGCCACAGGATGAGGTGTGCTCTGAGGAATTGTCCCTCCCCCTTCCATGCATTCATGACCCCACAGTGATTACTGATAACCACACTGAGGAGGGCCCTCAGAGGAACAGTGGAATGGGAATAGGTAAAACCCAACTTAACAGGTGAAAACCAATTTGCAATATATTCATAAATTTCTCAATACAAAATAAAATAGGACTAGGAAAATAGTTCAGTGGTTAAAGACATTTGCTGGCAAAGCTTGAGGGCCTGGGGTCCAATTCCCCAGCACCCACATACAGCCAGATGCACAAAGTGGCCTGTGTCTGGAATTCATTTGGGGCCCTGGCCCATTCTCTCTCCTCTCCCTCTCAAAAAATTAAATATATTTTTAAAAATTTTACAAATTTGAAAAAAAAAATTAATGGCTTCTCCAGGTAGGAGGAGTGTTGAGGCCAGCCTAAGTTACACAGTGAGATCTTGTCTAAAAACAAACAAACAAAAAAGACTAGCTTCTAGACTTGCTTTTGTAAATAGTCAGATGAGGTTGATGATGCAAGCTGTAAAAAACTCAGTAATTCTCCCCCATTTCATCTAAGCCTGCCCACAATAAATGCCATGACAAGTACTGCTGAGCTGAATGTGGAGGTGTTCTGCTTCTCTAATGAACACCTGGTCTGCTCTTGAGCAGTACAAGTGAAAAATTCTGTTCTAGGACCCTGTTAGCACCTCTCTTATGATTGTGACTAGACTGCAAGCTTCAGGAAGGTGGAGCTGTCAGCACCTTTGTTTCAATCAATTCCAGACAGGCTGCTCAGAAAATGTATATGGCTGAAGAATTGCAGAAACTAGACTAAGTCCCAAAAAGTCTCAAGTGTTGGTCACTTTTGTCTTACAATAGTTAAGTGGATACTAAGGCCAGGTATGGTGACACAAACCTGTTAAACTGACATTTAGGAGGTTGTGGCAGTAGTATCAGGCATTTAAGACCAGCTTTGATTACAATAATGAGTTTGAAGCCAGCCATGAGACCCTGCCTCACAAAAATGAAACAAACAAAAAATGGATTCTGTCACTAGGTATTTTCTCAATCCCTTTCAAATGAATATCTCTTAGTCAAAAGAATTTTCCCCAGGTTTTTAAAATAATACAAATCCTATCCTAAATTAGTGTCAAATGATATTTCATTTGCAGAGTTACAGAAGCAGGCCCGAGGAGATGGCTGAATGGCTAAACACATGCTGACCTGCAAAGCCTGCCAGCCTACCTGGTTCAATTCAGTACCCACATAAAGCCAGATGCCCAAACTGGCACATGTGTCTGAACTTCGGCTGCAAGGGCAAGAGGTCCTGGCATGCCCCCATCTCAATAAATAAATAAGTAAATAATTTAAAAAGAATTACAAGCCAGGCATGGTAGTGTACGCCTTTAATCCCAGGTCTTGGGAGGATTGCCGTGAATCCAGCCTAGGACTGCAGAGTAAGTTCCAGGTCAGCCTGCAGCCTAGGTTAGAGTGAGACCCTAACCTGGAACCCCCCTCCAAAAAGAATTACAGAAGCAGTTGAAATGTGAGCCCTGGAAATACACAGGCTAGTGTAATGCACGGTTTCTCAACTCCAAGCACTAGCAACACTTTGGGTCAAATTGCAGGAGTTTTTTTTTTTTTTGGGGGGGGGGGTGGTGTGGGTGAAGGGACTGGACTGGACTGTGAGTCTAAAATGCCTCCAGACATTTTCAGCAATCCCTTAGGCAGACAAAACTGCCTCCCAGTTGAGAACTGCTACACAGGATCAGAAAATCACCTCTGCTCCCTCACTACCCTTTGTGACCTTAAGAAAGAAATCTAATCTTCCATGTTCCAGCAAATTCCTCACCTGTAAAATGGAGGCACTACTGCAGAAATTTGGAGAATGAAAGGATACATTACACACAGACCCAAGTACCAGAGTGGGCCTACTCCACAAACAGTAAGAAATTGGGGAAGTTAAAAAAATTGCCAGAATCAAAGGAATTTATCTTCAGGCCCCTGGAGTAGTATATCCTAGATGAAAGTGGTTGGTTAGTGCAATGGGGGGAGGGACTGGATATTTCCGTACTCTCCAAGAGCTGTGATATTCTAGTTTTTGCTGTCTACTCTAACATTCAAATAATGAATCAGAAATATACTTAAATCTCAAAATGTCCAAAAGAAATAAGTCCCCCACACCATCAACCTTTTCCTATAGGTTTACTACAATATACATGAACACCCTGTTAGATACAGCACTCCAATAAGATCCCAACAGTTCTTTACTACTAGTGAGAACTCTGACAATAATCATCTGTAAAGAAACTAAAATGGGTTTCTTAAAATGTTTCTAACTGCAAATTCTGGGTTTTCGTGAACTCCTTTTGTTCCACTGGAAAGCTTTTGAAATTACAGACAATATAGGGATTTTCCACTACTGTGGTGAGAAAGAAAAAAAAAGATGAACACTAAAACAACAACAAAGAAACAAATTCTGTTCATTTCCTAAGGACGCTAAGAAAACACTGTGGTCATGTGCCAATTTGAAACTTGCAGAGAAGTTATTCCTCAAAAGAACTAGTCATGGGATGTGTCATAAAATAAAAACACGCAATACCTCCTCCATCAACCATTTGGTCAGCACTTAAAATTCTCATCTCGCCTTTTGTACTCACAAAGGTGGAAGAAAGGAAGCCTTAGCCCATGTCTGAATCACACAGAACCCTCAAACCATCTTCACCCCTAGCAGTGGCCAGACCCTCGAGCTCCTAACCTTCATGCGTGCGTGGGGTGGGCTGAAGACTTATCCTCCAGCAGACTTTCGGCTGGACAGAATGTCAGAGGTCGCCCTGGCTTTCCCTGCCATTAATCACTGGAGCATAGGGCCAGGTCTGGGGGGTGCGTGGGTGTGTGTCTCCGTGCGGTGCACGGAAGTGTACCCAAGGTGACTGCGCTATTTGTCCATCTGCGTGCGTCCCTCCCCCAAGTTTTTGCAGCTTTGGATCTCCCTCCCCCGGATGTCTGTGAAGGGGGAGGGGAGTGTGCGCGTGCGCACGCGCGGGTGTCTCCAGAGTGGTCGGCTGGGACGAGTGGCCCTCTCTCTCCCCTTGGGTCTTTCCTCCTGCGTCAGTGAGCTGGAGAAAGGGGGACAACTAGCCCTCTCCCGCCGCCGCCGCCACCGCCGCCGCCGCCGGGGGTATCCTGGCGTCAGCTCCTCGTGGCCCTCGCCCACCACGGCCCCGAGGCCCCAGACGCCCAGTTCCTGCCGGGCTCTGAGGGGCACCCTGATCCCCTCTCACCTTACGGACTCACGGAGGACGCCCCCGGAGCTGCTGGTCAGCTCGCCTGGATGGAATAAGGGCAAAAAGAGGGTCAGAAGTTTGAGAGCGACGACCGAGCTACCAAGGCCCCTACGCTCCCGTCTGGGACAGAAGGAACAATAAGGCGGCCGGCAGGGGCGGGGCCCGAGGCGAGGGGCGGGGTCTAGGGGGCGGGGCCCTGGACGGCGTCCTGCAGGGAGCGGGCTGGGCGAAGGGGCGGGGCTTGGAGGCGGAGACCTGGAGTGCAGGTCCCAGGAAAGTGGGGACCAGAAAGAGTACTGGAGGGTCCGCCCCCACAACCCTTGACTAAGCAAAATCTCAGATTTCTTTTGTGTCGGCTGCCTTCCTAGTAGTCCTCTCGCCTGTGTTCATATTAGGGCAAGCCTGAAATATTGTTCTAAGTTTATTCAAAGGGCAAGAGATCTCATGAGCAGGATCACAAAATATTAGTATTGCATATTAAAATGAATATGCATGCAAACGGGCAGGTGAAGAGTGGGGCTCAGGAGATGGCTCAGTGGTTAAAGGAGCTTGCCTACAAAGCCAGCCTGCCTGGGTTTCATCCCTCGGTGCCCACGTAAAGCCAAATACACAGTAACACATGCATCTGGACTTCCTTTGCAATGGCAAGAGGGCCTGGCACGTCTATTCTCTCTTACTGATCACAAATAAATAAAGTAAACATACTTAAAAAGAAAAAGAAGAGGGCTGGTGAGATTGCTCAGTGGTTAAGGCACTTGCCTCCAGTGCCTAAGGTCCGGGGTTCAATTCCCCAGGACCCACATAAACCAGACCCACAAGGTGGTGGTCCTGGTGTACTCTCTCTCTCTCTCTCTCTCTCTCTCTCTCTCTCTCTCTCTGCTTGAAAATAAACAAAATATTTTTTTAAAAAGAAAAAGAATAATGAATATGGTTTTGATTTTACAATAAGTAGCTTTCAATTCTTTTTGTCGTCCTTTAATCTTAAAGTACTGCCTAGGGGGGTCTCTAAATATAAAGCAGTAATGGATTTTCTTGCTTGATATGGAGAATTGAGCAGGTGGGTGACAAGATGCAATTCCTTGGACAGAGAAAGGATGGAGTTTTAGTGTGTGCTCGAGGTACTTTGTTGGGTAAATTAAATTTATTTTCCAAGAAAAGGAATTCACTTTTATAATTTGAGGGTCCACAATAATGTACATAATCTCTGCCTCTTTGTGGAGTCATTTTCTGGTACTAACTTTTCCTTTGGCATTAGAAATGTCACATTTAACAAAGTCTCACAAATAGACAATTTTAGAATTGTGTAAATAAGGCACATAATAAAGATTGAGTTGTATTTTCACCTTAAATTTTTCCTATAAAAAGAAATCTAGGGCTGGAGAGATGGCTTAGTGGTTAAGGTGTTTGCCTGCAAAGCAGAAGGACCTGAGTTCGATTCCCCAGTACACACATAAAGCCAGATGCACAAGGTGGCCCATGTGTTTGTAGCTCTTTGCAGTGGCTGGAGGCCCTGGTGCCCATTCTCTCTGTTTGTCTCTTTCTCTCTCTCATTCTCTATCTAATAAATAAAATATTTCAATAAAGAAATCTATTTTCTATGTAAACAATATTTCCCAAAAAGTATGAATAAAGATTTACAAAATACAAATCTGTCCAAAATAGAAGGGAGGGAGCTGGGGATGGCACTCAGCTGATGGAGTGCTTGCCTAGCATGCAAGCTCAGGAGGCTGAGGTAGGAGGATCAGAAGTTCAATGTCATTCTCAACTACATAGCGAGTTTGAGGGCAGCCTGGGCTATGTGAAACCCTGTCTGAAAAAAGAAAAATTGAAATTATTAAATGATTATTCCTTTCAAATGTAAAGAAAAACACAGAACTTGGGCTGGAGAGATGGCTCAGTGGTTGAGGCACTTGCCTCCAGTGCCTAAGGCCCCCAATTCAATTCCCCAGTACCCACATATGCCAGACCCACAAGGTGGTGGCCCTGGTGCGCTCTCTCTCTCTCTCTCTCTCTCTCTCTCTCTCTCTCTCTCTCTCTCTCT
>PVHP010022138.1:0-15904 GCA_004024765.1 Zapus hudsonius
GGAACCTGACCCCACAGGTGACAGCCCATCCTGTTTGCTACATCCTATTTTTTTGGAAGCTGTTGTAATATCAAAAATACACCCAAAGGGGCTTAGTTCCCAGAAAGGCATAAATAAACCTCCAGAACCCATCCAGCCGATCCTACATTCGGCCATGGCGCCATCTGCTGGGAAACATGGCAAATAGCAGATGGTGAGGTGGAATTTTGTGCTTTGTACAATACTGGTTTGAAAGCGGTGGTCCATTCATGTAATCTCAGCACTTGATGGGCTAAGGTCAGAGGATCAAGATTGCAAGGTCATCCTAGGCTAGAGTTCAGGCTAGCCTGGGCTATATGGCTCAGTGGTTAAGTGCACTTCCTGCCCAATGAAGGCCTGAGGGGGCCTGAGACGGCGCCAGATCAAATCTCCAGGTCCCATTTAAGACTGTCAGGTGTGGCCATGTGCTCCAGTAACCCCAGCCCCTCAAGGGGAGCAAAGGCCCCAAGGGGCCCTGAAAGCTCTAGAATTAGTAAAAGGAGACTTTAGCTCAAAACAAGTGGAAGTGATGTGTGGGTCACCTGATGCTCCATTCCCGGCCTCCACAGGTGAGTGACCCCTGCCACATATGGGGTGCTTCATGGGCACATACACGCATAGGCCACACACACAAGCAAAAATTTTAAAATAATACAAGATTTGAAAGCCTAGGCTTGGGCTGGAGAGATGGCTGAGGAGTTAAGTTAGCACTTGCCTCCAGTGCCTAAGGCCCTGGGTTCAATTCCCCAGTACCCATATGTGACAAACCCACAACGTGGTGACCCTGGTACACTCTCTCTCTCTCTCTCTCTCTCTCTCTCTCTCTCTCTCTCTCTGTATTTCTCTGTTTGAAAATGAATAAATAAAATACTTTTTTAAAAAGCCTAGGCTTCACAGTAAATTCAGAGGCCAACCTGGGATAGAGAAACCCTGTCCCAAAACAAAACAAATATTAGGCAGGGGGCTGCTCACTAATAATCCCAGCAGTGAGGAGTGGAAACAAAGAATCAGGAATTCAAAGTCTGCCTCAGCTAGTGAGATAGAGGCCAGCCAGAGCTACTATGTGAAAAACCCTATCTCAAAACAGCCACCAGCTGAGTGTGCTGGTGTACACCCATAATCCATAATGGAGAGATGACAACCACTGAGATGGGGCCAGGTGTCCTGCATTGGGACAGCAGGAAGAATGCAGACTCTTTTGATGTAAGGCACCTGATTGCTGAAGGGGTTCCCTGCTCTTCAAAGTCACATCGATTTCCCCCGGGATTAACAAATTGGTGACCCTGGTACTATGGAGTATAACAAATGCAGGAAAGCGGGTCATTGGATGTGCGATGTGGTTTTGCTTTTTTGAAATGGCCATGGGCAGTGTGAAGCAGGTTTGTTGAATTACCTGTGTGGAAGCTCAATGGATCCATGAGGATGAACTGTGGGTTGAAGTGGAGATCCAATGGTCATGCCAAGACTATGGGATGGCTGCCAAGAAGAGCTGCCAACACCGGATGGAGTTATCTGGGGCTGTACGTAGCTTGGCTGGAGGGGTGAAATTGGAACTGGTTAGAACATGGAGACTTGTCACTGGTTAGAGTTGTCAGACTTGAAGTCACAGGTTTGATGTTCACTCTTGTTTCAAAACTTGTATTGGTTCAACGTTTGTTATGCCCAATGCCATCTTTCACAGTGTGAATATTCTGTGCCATTATTATTATTTTGTGTTATAGCTCAGTTGAAAGACCTTGAATTATGTGGAGGTTTGAACAGCATTAAAATTGATAAAAATTATGTGGACTTTTGGAATTGGGCTGGGTATATTGTGTTTTACATCATGTATGGTTACCAGTTTTGGGGGGCCAGGGATGGAATGTGGTGGTTTGATTCAGGTATCTCCCATAAAGTTAATGTGTTCTGAACGCTTTGATCCCCAGCTGATGGCAATTTGGGAATTGGAACCTTATTGGAGGCATGTTGTTGGGGGCAGCTTATGGGGGTTACAGTCAGCTTCCCCTTGCCAGTGTTTGGACACTCTCCTGCTGCTGTTGTCCACCTGATGTTGGCCAGGAGGTGATGTCCAGCCTCTGCTCATGCCATTGTTTTCCCTGCCATCATAGAGCTTCCCCTCATGTCTGTAAGCCAAAATAAAACCTTTCCTTCCACAAGCTGCTTTTGGTTGGGTTCTTTTCTGCACAGCAAGAAGAAAGCTGATGGGCTGGAGAGATTGCTCAGTGGTTAAGGCACTTGCCTCCAGTGCCTAAGGCCCTGGGTTCAATTCCCCAGTACCCACATAAGCCAGACCCACAGGGTGGTGGCCCCGATGCACTCCCCTCCCTCTCTCTATCTCTCTCTCTCCTTGAAAATGAAAAAATAAAATATTAAAAAAAAGAAGAAGAAAGCTGGCTGCAACACACATAATCCCACTAAATCCTCCCTGACAAGTTTTGGAAGAAAAAATTATTATGGCACCCATTTCACACAGACTGAGGTTCAGAGAGGACCATGAACTTGTCCAAGGTCACACAACTGACAATTACTGCATACACAGGGTTGTAAACTCCTGTTTGCCAGGCTCTAAAGTTTCTATTCCTCTCCATGACACTGTTAAGGAAGAGAGACAGGCTTTGGAGGTAAACGTAGGCCCAACTCAAAAACAGTAGCAAAAAAAAAAATCCCTCTAAAGTTGCTGGGCATTGTGGCACATGCCTTTAATCCCAGAACTCGGGAGACTGAGGTAGGAGGTTCACTGTGAGTTCGAGGCCACCCTGAGACTACATAATGAATTCCAGGTCAGCCTGGGCTAGAGGGAGAAAGAGTGCATTTTGGCTCATGGTTTCAAAGGATCGCTTGGCCCCATGTATTGGGGCAGAACATCATGGTGGAGCTGGTGGTGGAGAGGGTGTTTCCACTCTTGATAGGAAGCAGAGGAAGAAGGAAGCTAGATCCCAACCTTCTAAAGTTATCAGAAATCCCCAAAACAGGGCTGAAGAGATGGCTTAGCGGTTAAGGCATTTGCCTGCAAAGCAGAAGGACTGGAGTTCAATTCCCCAGTGCCTATATAAAGCCAGATGCACAAGGTGGCGCATGTGTCTGAAGTTCCTTTGCAGTGGCTGGAACTCTCTCTGTGCCCCTCTCTCTCTCTCTCTCTCTCTCTCTCTCTCTCTCTCTCTCTCTCTCTCTCTCTCTCTCTCTCTCTCATAAATAAATAAAATATTTTAAAAAAAAGAAATCCCAGCCGGGCATGGTGGCGCACGCCTTTAATCCCAGCACTTGGGAGGCAGAGGTAGGAGGATCACCATGAGTTCAAGGCCACCCTGAGACTACATAGTGAATTCCAGGTCAGCCTGGGCTAGAGTGAGACCCTACCTCAAAAAACCAAAAAAAAAAAAAAAAAAGAAAAAAAAGAAAAGAAAAAAAGAAATCCCCAAAACAGCACCACCAGCTGAGCACTAAGAGATTAACACATGATCCTATAGGGAAACTTCGTGTTCAAACCATGGTGCATACGATGTTCACAATGGAAAAGTCCATGACCAAGTTTTTAAACATTAAGAGAGACAGAAAGAGAGAGAATGGGGATTCTTTCTGCAAATATACATCTCTACCACAGCAAACATACTCCAGATCCACTTGCAACTTTGTGCATCTGGCTTTATGTGGGTACTGGGGAATCTGAGGCCTTTGCTAGCAAGCAGCTTTAACCACTGAGCCATCTCCCCAGTCTCATACATACATATATCCATATATATGTTTTATTTTTTTTAAATTATTTACTTGAGAGTGAGAAAGAAGCAGATAGCGGATGGGTGTGCCAGGACCCCCAGCTACTCCAACGAGCTCCAGACACACGCACCCCCTTGTGCATCTGGCTTTACATGGGTGCTGGGCACATGTGATTTTGTGAGTCTGGCTTGACATGGATACTGAGGAATCAAATCTATGCCATCATACGGACCAATTCTCTTTTTTCTCCTTTGTTGAAACCCTGGAATGAGAAGTGAGTCAGACTCTCTCTCTCTGCTTACAAAATTTTTTTAAAAATATTTTTTTAAAAAAAAAAGAGTGCAGTGGAAGCTGGGCATGGTGGTGCACGCCTTTAATCCCAGCAAAGGTAGGAGGATCACCATGAGTTCGAGGACACCCTGAGACTACATAGTGAATTCCAGGTCAGCCTGACCTGAGCTAGAGTGAGACCCTACCTCAAAAAAACCAAGAGAGAGAGAGAGAGAGAGAGAGAGCGCAGTGGAGCTGGAAAGAAGCTCAGCCATGAAGGCGCTTGCCTGCAAAGCAGAAACACCAGGGTTCGATTCCCCAGAGTCCAAGTAAATAAAGCCAGATGCACAAAGTGGAGCATGCAGGTGGAGTTCGTTGGCAGTGGCAGGAGGCCCTGGCGCACCTATTCTCTCCCTGCCAATAAATAAATAGAGCCAGGTGTGGTGGCATATGCCTTTAATCCTAGCACTCAGAAGGATCGCCCTGAGTTCAAGGCCAGCCTGAGACTACACAGTGAATTCCAGGTCAGCCTGGGCTAGACCTCAGACAACCAAAAAAAGATGATGATGATGATGGTGATAATAATAATAATATAATGTGCCCTGGGGAGAGCGATAATAATAATAATAATAATAATAATAATAATAATAATAATATAATGTGCCCTGGGGAGAGCGACCCCCCACCCCCACTCCTAAAGGCACAGAGACCCTGGAGCATTGGGTTTACACAAGCCAGGACCCAACCTTAAGTGAGGGGCGGGGCTTAAGACCAGGAGGCGTGGCTTCCGGAGCCCAGGAGCCTGGGTTAAACCATCTTCCATTGGTGAGAGTGGGGAGACGGCCCTCGCTCCCTGAGTGCGTCTGCATCTGCTCGAGGCATCCTCCCGTCTCCGCCCCTCCACGCCCCGCAGCCCCTCGGGCCCGCGCACCCCGGCTTTCCCCAACCCCGCCTCGCAGTGGCTCGCCCCAGTTTGACGCATTGCAGGGACGACTGGACCAATAGGAGTCGCACTTTCATTTCTGTCACGAGGCGCGTCCAATAGCGGAGCGGCTTACAGAGGGATGCGTCACGCATCCAGGCAGGGAAGTGTTCCTCCGCCAGCGGTGATGATGGGGGAGGGAGGGAGGGAAAAGCGGTTCCACTGGGCCGCAGAGCGCGTCGAACAAAAAGTAGTTCCGAGGCGGGAGCGCGCGTGTGCGCGCGCGTGCCCGAGACAGCAAATCCGCGAGGAGGGGTTGTGGATTGCTGCTCGCGGCCCCGGGCCGCGGCGGCGGAGGGATCTGTAAGGAGGACCGCAGTGCGGCGAGCGCGCTGGGCGGGGCGAGGAGGAGAGGGGCGTGGCTGGGCGGGACGGGGCGGGGCCCTGTAAGGTGGGGCACGCGCCACGGCCGTTGAGGGACCGTTGGGGCGGGCGGCTGCAGCGCGGCGGCGGCGGCGCGCGCTGCGGCCAGTGAGTGTGGAGGCGCGGACGCGCGGCGGAGCTCGAGCTGCAACAGCTGCTGCCGCCGCCAGAGGAACCCCGATCCCCGCGCTGCGGAGACCCCGTGCCTCGCCATGGTGAGTAATGCCGAGATGAAGGGGAGGGGGTGACGCGGTGGGCTTAGGACCCCCGACAGGGCGGGGTACCGATGGAGGGGGGGACGCGGTGGGCTAAGGGCCCCCGACTGGGCGGGGTACGGATGCAGGGGGGACGCGGTGGGCTCAGAACCCCCGACAGGGTGGGGTACGGGGTGGTCGTGGGGGACACGGTGGACTAAGGACCCCCGCTGGGAGGCTGTGAACCCTTCTGGGGATATTTAAACCCAGTGCGGGAGGGACGTCAGGGTCCCCCGAAAGGGACATTGGGACTTCCAAAAACGACTTTAGCACCAGATGGGAGTGTTGAGTTCCCCCAAATGGACCCCGAAAAGGAACATTGGGATTCCTCCAAAGGAGGTTTTGGATCCAAAACGGGGCGTTTGGCCTAGGAATCGGGGTGCTTAGAAACCACCCCCCACCATCACCCTGGATGGAGGTGGCCGGGAGGAATGCTATGATGTAGCCCCCATGAAGGCTTTGGGTCCTGGGAGGTAGGGGACAGGTGGCCGGCTGGGCTCCTGGGGGATGGGGGTGCAAAGGAGAGAATTGAAAAGATAGGGGTCCGGGGTCGCTTGTGCACTTGAGTCTCTTGTGGGAGGAGAGGTCTCCAAAGACCAGCATTGCAGAGGAGGAGGAGGAAGGGGAGGGCCAGGTGCAGGTGGAGGTGAAGAAGCCCTGGGTGGGTGGCTGGCAGTCGAGCCTTCGAGAACCCATAGGATCGGGGTCGCTCGCGGAGGTGGTTTAAGACGGAACCAAGGGGCCCGGTGGAGTATTTAGGGGATTCCTAGATTCCTGGTGGGTTAAGGCTGTGGAACTAGGGGTGGTGGGGGGTGAGGATGGGTGGTGAGGAGGGCTTTGTTTGGGTCTGTGAAAAACTGGGTTTCCAAGGTGAAGTGTGGTGGGAGGTGAGATTAAAGGAGGTCTGGGGAGGGGTGGAGGAGCGAGATGAGTGGCCTAGGTTGGGAAGGGGGATGTGGGTAACTCCCTGCCCTGCTGGGGAGGTTTGAGACACAAAGGCTGGGTGGGGAGTGGGCTGCAGAGGCCCCAGGGAATGCCCCCCCAACTGGAGGAGAATGGGGCTGGGTGGGTACAGTGGGAGCAGGTGGGCGGAGTTGCCTGGCCCTTATTGCACCAAGCCCATAGAATGGCAGTGGGGGGCAAACTTTGGATATTTCAAAAGAGCCAGCTTGCTTAAGAGGGGTGGCCTCACCCCCTCGCCCCTTTCAGACCAGGAGAACTGCCTTTGTGACCTGGTCTCCAGCTCCATGCACCTTCTGCTTCCCTCCCTCCCTCACTGTGCGTCAGTGATGGCAGATGCCTTTCCTGTCCCTTGGGGTAGGGGACTGCAGAAACTGCCCAGAGAGGACCTCTAAGGGGCCCACCCACTCATCCTTTCCAGGGCCTCACCGGATCCCCACTGTTAGGACTTTGAGAAGAGCTGTAGGCTGGTTCTCCCCTTGTCCTGCCACCCACGACCCCAACCCCCTCCCCGCCAAGACTCAGCACCCTGGCTGGCAAGGCTTTGGAGGCCTGTGTCACATCTCATACTTGCTGACACAGACCTGAGGGCTCCTGCAGCAGAACACTGCTAAAAGGGGCCCTGCAGAACTGGCAGGTGCCAAACACCCCTGCTGCCTCACCTCCAAAGCAGGGTCAGGCTTTGCCCTAACCTGAGGAAGGTGTGGGAGGGACAGGTCCCCCGTGGCTGGCCTTGGACTCTGGCCTGAGCTCTGGCTCCTCCTTGGCCAGGGTGAGGGGCTCTGGCCTCGGTTTCTCAGCTCATCTAACACTGCTCTCTGGCCCTGGCAGAGACATATCCTCTCCACCACCACCCCCTTCCCCAGCCTCTGCTCCTGTGAAAAAGGCTAAATAACCGAGCTGGGTGGTTCTGGAGCCATGTCGTTATGCGGTGGGCTCTGTGATGTCAGGGACAGTGTGTGACAGGTCCTCCCCACAGCCACGCCTATTTGCAGTGCCTCCTCTGCAGCTTCCAGCTCTTTGGGGGGAATGGCAGACACTGGCCTTCCGAGCCACCCTGCAACCTGTCGCAGCCTTCTGGCTCCCAGCGTCCCTGGGTGCCTGTCCCACGGGAGCAGGGTGGCACTGTGCTGTGTGGTGGGCTCGCATTTCCTGTGTTATGCCAGGGGAGACAGTGGTAAGCAGATGGGCCAGCTGCTCCTCCGCCCCTCCCCCAGCCCTGGTAACCAGAAGCCCATCCTTCTTCTCACTTTCCCAGAGCAGCAGGGTGTCCTCAGGTGTCAGGACCAAGGAGCCCTGGGGGGGGGGCGGGGGGCACTGAGGACACTGAGGAGCCCTCCACCTTGTCATTTGCAATGGCACTGCAGGAAAGCGTGCATTTGGCCTCCCAGCCTTCCCTCTGGACTTTTACAGAAGGTGTGTGGGCATTGATGGCCTTCTCTCCTCGCCATCTCCCTCTGTCCCCCTTGTTCTGAGTCCCTCACTCTGCCTGCTGGGGGCTTGACCTCCAGTTCTTCTTCCTCTAGATTAAACGTAATTCCCTTCTTCCTTCCCTCCCTCTCTCTCTCTTTCTCTATATATCTATATCTATATATGTGTGTGTGTGTGTGTGTGTGTTTATGTTGTGTATTGTGCATTATGGTTTGTGTGTGTGTGTGTGTGTGTGTGTGTGTGTAGGCCAGGGCAGGGTTAGGATGATCAGTATTTGTTCCTAACCTCTGATGAGGCTCTCGAGCTCCTAGCAGAATGATATGCATGTTCTGGGGCTTCTAAGCTCAAGGCCAGAATTCTTCCGTAGGCGTGGTGCCCCCTGCCCTAATATAAAAAGAAAGGGGACCCAAAGTGGTCCAGGGATGGTGGGAACTTCTTGGCAGGAATCACAAAAACTTAAGGGAAGTGGGCCCCATTTCTTTCTTCCCTCTATCCCCAAATCCTCAGCTCTCAGGTGTAGGAAGAGCTGGACACTGTATCTCCTCTGTCCAACCCCTCATGCAGTAAGGGCTTGCCGGCCATTACTGGCCAGGCCTCAAGTGGCCTGGGCCTGAAAGGGTTAAAAATTGTAGTGCCTACTTCAGCCCCAGTCCTTGGCCACTACTGCTGCCCCAGAGAAACAGAATCAAGTTGTGCCTTGTGCCTACCCTTCGCTCAAAGGGCCTGGCCATGGGTTCCCTCAGGCACTTGGGCAAACAATGAGTTAAAGAGTTTTGGCCACATGGGACCACCATACCTGGACCTAGCACCTCCAAATAGGTGACACAGAAACTAGCAAAGACAGCCCCAGCTGGCATGGCAGTGCCCACCTTTACTCCCAGTCCTTGGGAAGCTGAGATAGGATTGCCATGAATTTGAGGCAAGCCTGGGCTACAGAGCAGCAACAACAACAAAAAAGCCCCAGACAACCCCCCTGCGCCCTGCGAAGGACTGGCCTGTTTTGCTTAGAGCCTTCTAGAGCTGCTTTGATGGGGCCTCTAGGGTAACTGCTCCTTTCCTCCTCGGCCAGCCGAGGCTCCCACAGTGTGGCACCTGGGCTGGGCTGGGCTGGGCTGGAGGAGCTCTGATCCTGGTTCCCTTTGTGGGGCTCTGTGCTTCCTCAGCCTGCATCAGACAGGCCAGTGGTTCAGACCCACCTCAGTATCCCAGCTTCTGAGTTCCACTGTCCTGGACCCTTGTTGGGGAACATGGGGAACGCCATGTGGAACTGGCCTCAGCCGAGGGGCTGGGTGGGGTCAGAAGAGCTGCCCGATGACTAACTGTCCTTCCTGCTTTTCCAGGCTGACCAGCTGACCGAAGAACAGATTGCAGGTGAGCTTGCCACCCTCTCACCCTGTTCCTGACCTGCCTCTGTGCCCCAGATAGGACCCACACATGTATGTCCACACCATCTCAAGCCAGGCCTGTGGCTAGAATGTCTGCATGTGCCCAAGAGCTCACCAGGGCCCCGCCACTCCCACCCACAGCCCTTGGCCAGGCGGCCAGGACTCTCTGTGCTTCTCTCCCGGCCATCGCTCACGTGGGACCTTGAAATGAGCCACTGCAGGAGAAGTCCAGCACTCCCTCCCTCCCTGCCTCCCCCTCTGTGGCCTGCCTCACGCCTGTCCCACTTACAGAGCGCCCAGGAGATGGCTCAGCGCTCCCCCTCCCGGCAAGCTTGCCTGGCTTTCCTTCCTCTTACCCGGGCTGGCTGTGCTTGGCCTTGCTCTCTCCTCCACGGCCTGCCCCTGGGCGGCTCCTCCAGGGCTGGGCCTCCTGGACCCTGGTTAGTCCCTCGCTGTCTCCCTGGCCACAGGTATTCTTTTAGGTCTTGTTTTCTCCTCTCACTAGAAGTCAGTTTTAGAGTCTGAGAATTGGCTTTATTGGATTCTACCATATCGTCAATGCCTGGAGCATAGGCGCTCCAGAAATTCTTTGTGGCTAAACAATGAACAGTCACGTGCCTCCTGAAAGGGAAAAGAGATCCTGGGCCCTGTGAAATTTATTTTTATGGCTGCTTACAGGAGCCCCAGGGAGGCCACCGTGCAGTGGGGTGCCTACACCCCTCCTTCCTACCCAACCCCATGTTCTTGCCATGGACCAGCACAAAGCAGACCAGGGGCAAGAGTCAGAAAAAGGGCCTCTGGCCCTGCAGCTGCCCTGAGCCTAGGCTGTGTGACCAGGGCTGAGAGCCCAGTCTCTGCAGGGGTGGGGGGCAGAATGAACTCAGCTTCTCTCCTTCCTCCACGGTCCCTCAACACAGCCATACTCTGGCCCTGGGTGGGTGGAGACTCACCGAGGAAAACCAAAAGAGCAGCCTTGTTTACTGGTCATGAGTTCCAGGACCATGTGATCGCTCCCTGCTGCCCCTACCCCACCCGGCCCCCAGCAGCAAGGCCTCATTACAGGAGATGACAGCCTCCCCAAGGAGCCGTGGAAGCTCTAGTCACAGCTGTCCAGCAGTGTGTCTCTCCCACTCCACCTTCCATGCCCACCCCAACCCAGCCCTCCTGAACAAGCACCCTCCACTCATCACCCTGTCCCCATTAGCAAACTGTCCACCATCTCCTCCAAGCCCAACACCCTCTGGGAACAGACTGCCAGGCATCTGTTCTCAGAGGGTTTGGGGGTGGGGAGCTCTGGGTGCCAACGTGGGCCCAGTGGGAGGGCAGGGCCCAGCTGTGGCCTTCCCACTCAGCACCACGCGCCTCATCCTCCTGGCTTGGCAGCCATCCCTTGACTCTCGTCCCTCCCCAACCCCACACGCCATCCGTCAGTCAGCCATGCTCTGCTGCTGACCACCCCCTCACGTCACCACCCCCACAGGCTCGGCTCCTCTGGAAGTGGGTAGCGCTCACAGCTGGGGACTGGCCCAGCAGTGCCCAGCAGAAGGAACTCCTTCCCACATTTCCTCTTCAGGCTGGCCAAAGACGTTCTGCAGCCTCCCTTTCCCCTCCTATGAGTTGACCTTGGCTTCAGATGGAGACTTCTTGACTCTATCACTTTGGTCCATTGCATCATTTGAGGGAAAAGCCAAAGCCAGGGACCAAGAAGAAATGGATCTGATCTGAGCACAGCTGTCAGCCTGGCTTACTCAGCTAGGTGGGCTAAAGAGAAGTCAGGATGTCCTCAGCATTGGGGAGAGGTACCCCAACCTGAGGCTCTGCTTCCACAAGACTGCCACACCTGGAAATGAGGTGGCCCAGTACCCTTTGACCCCATCTCATGCCCTTCCCTCCCCTAGAGTTCAAGGAAGCCTTCTCCCTCTTCGACAAGGATGGAGATGGCACTATCACCACCAAGGAGCTGGGGACCGTGATGAGATCGCTGGGACAGAACCCCACCGAGGCTGAGCTCCAGGACATGATCAATGAGGTGGATGCAGACGGTGCGTCCCAGGAACCTCGGCTGCCCACCCTGCCCACTCCAGTGACGGCCAGTGGCCAGGGTCTCCTCAGCTGGTGCTCCAGGGTTACACACACCCCCTTTCTCTCCCCTTCCAGGGAATGGGACCATTGACTTCCCAGAGTTCCTGACCATGATGGCCAGAAAGATGAAGGATACAGACAGTGAGGAGGAAATCCGAGAGGCATTCCGTGTCTTTGACAAGGTGAGTGGTCCTTTGCACTGAAGCTCCCCAGCAAGGCCAGAACCACCACTTCCAGAAAGCTGCGTCTTGTGTCCCGTACTGGTCCCTCCTCTTGGAACCCTCGGGCTCCTTTAGCTTTACTCGCTGGCGAGTGAGGGAAGTGATGATCCCTGTCCACTGCTGCTGTCCCACCAGGGGAAGCTGGGTGATAAGCCTTTGTCCCCAACCCCCAGGATGGGAACGGTTACATCAGTGCTGCCGAGCTGCGCCACGTCATGACGAACCTGGGGGAGAAACTGACCGACGAGGAAGTGGATGAGATGATCCGAGAGGCCGACATTGATGGTGATGGCCAGGTCAATTATGAAGGTAAGTCATGTGGCCGCGTCCTCTTGCCCCTGGTGCTGGGAGGCTCCCGCAGCTCAGTGTGATGGTGGCCTCAACCCCTCTGTTTCTCTCGGCAGAGTTTGTACAGATGATGACTGCGAAGTGAAGGCCCGGGCAGCTGGTGATGCCCGTTCTCCTGGTCTCCTCTCGCGCGCCCTCCTCTCCAACACTCCCTGCGTACCCCGGTTCTAGCAAACACCAACTGATTGACTGAGAATCTGATAAAGCAACAAAGATTGTCCCGAGCTGCATGACTGCCCTTTCTCCTCCTTGCCTCTCCCTCCCTCCCTCGCTCGCTCCCTCCTTCGTTCTCTCTTCCTCTGGCTCCCTCCTTCCCTTGCTCTGGGCCCCTCATCACTTCCTTTTGCCCCCCTTCCATTCTCCCCTTCCAGGCCTGATACATTCATAACATGAACCCTGTTCCCTTGGGGGAGCCTCTTGCCCTCCTCCTCCTCCAGCCCGGGTGGCTCTCCTTTTCAATTTGTTTCCTTTCGTTTGTCCTTTGGGTGCTGGGGTGGCTGCCAGCCCTGTCCTGGACCTGTGGGCAGGGGAGCAAGCCCTCGCCCCGGCGGAGGAGCATGGCCTCTGCTGCTGCATGCTACCAGCCCTGTGATTCCATGTGCAAACCCAGCAGCCTGGGGGGTGGGGTGCCAGGAGGGGTCGTTCCCAAGAGGACTGAGGGGTCGAGGAAGTGTGACTGGATGTGGCCCAGGAAGGGAGCAAGGTTCAAAAGCTGACATGCTTGTCACTCAAGGGGGATGGACAGAGCGGCACTTTCTGAGGTTGGCTGGGTGGGGGGCACTGCCCATGCCCCTCCAGTGGTCTCGCTGTCCCGTACACACCTGGTGCTAACATCCCATGGCCCACCGGCCACCCGGCCGGCTGCCCAGTCTTGGGCTGTCTAGGAATGGAATGGGAATGGTCGCCGTGTAATGTACTGGTGATCCTTTCCCCCCCCACCCCACCCTCGAATGCCCCTTAAAGCTTTCATTTTGTCCCAAATATGCCGGGCCAGCTGAAGGGTGGTGGGAGGGAAGACGAACCCCACCACACTCAAGAACCAACCTGCAATAAACACTCCCGGGGGCCACCGCGCAGAGCACGCAGAGGGCACCGCTTCCTCCCCTCGCGCTGCCTCAGCCTTCACCCCGCCTGCCCCATTCCCCAGCGGAGAGCATGATCCGCGCCATCGCTTCTGACTCTGGGACACGTCCGTCAGTCAACGTGGGCAGTTCAGTCTGGGTCCGTTTCCTTCTCTGTTCTCATCCGGCCCCCCAGGTCAATAAGAGGCTTTTCCCGGGACCTGCCCAGCTTTGAGACTCCTCTCTGCCCTCTGGCACCAGCCTCAAGGGAGGTAGGGACAGGACAAAGTGGGAGAGCCAGCCAAGAGCTGAGGGCAAGGGCAGGTAGGCGTGAGGCTGTGGACATTGCAGAATGTTTTGGTTTTGTTGTTTGTTTTGTTTTTTAAACCGGGCAATATTGTGTTCAGTTCAAGCTGTGAAGAAAAATATATATCAATGTTTTCCAATAAAATACAGTGACTACCTGACCGGGCTGTTCCTGCTTGTCCTGAGTGGGCTCCTCAGCCCGCCACTCCTCCACGGCCAGCTCACTGAGGGTAGGGCCATGTAATGGGCTCTGAGTGTGTATATGGGGTGTGTGGGGGGGGTGGTATTAGCCACACAAATCAGGGTGAGAACATCACACCAGGAAAGCACCAGTAGGATTTAGGGCAAGTGACAAGACTGGGCTGAGACCCAAACTTCAGCCAGAGGGAACTGTGTGTGTGTATGTGTCTGTGTCTGTGTCTGTGTCTGTGTCTGTCTGTCTGTCTCTCAGAGGAGGCTCTCTTGGGGTAAGACCACAGAACACAGACTGAAAGCAGTGAGGCGGAGTGAAAGCAGAGGATGACGGGGCCTCCAGTGGGTTGTTCTCACAGTGGCTTTGTGAGTCTGTCACTGGGTCAGGCAGGCTGGGATACTGTGTGGCAGGAGCAGACTGGTCCTGGGTGTACAGATGAGCTGGAACTTGTGGTTGGCTTATAAGCCCAAAACAGTTGTGAACCATGGAATGTTCATGGTGTCTAATGGGATGTGGAGAAGGAAGGCCACAGTCTTCTGTGTGAGAACCCAGGGGTCTTTATCAAAAGAAGCGCCTCCCCAACAAAGCCTAGGTCCTTTCTTTCAGAGACTACTCAAATAAGGTTGGTCAGCATGGCCTCAGGAGGGTGTAAGGGTTCACATCCAATCCCAGCATTTAGGAGGCAGAGGCAGGAGGATCAGCTATGTAGTGAATTTGAGGCCAGCCTAAACTACCTAAGACCCTGTCTCAAAGGGGGCGGGTGCTGGAGAGATTGCTCAGTGGTTAAATTCACTTACTTGTAAAACCTGACGGCCTGGGTTTTGTTCCCTAGTACCCATGTGAAGCCCGACACCCAGAGGTGCATCTGTATTTTGCAGTGGCAGGAGGCCTTAGGGTGACCATTCTTATTCCCTCTCCTCCCTCTCTCTGTCTTTCAACAAAGAGAAATGGGCTTTTCACATGGAGTTCTCCCTCTCACTGAGGGATGGGTCAGATATGAACATACAAGCATGTGGGCTAAGCTCTCATTCTGACATGCGTCCTCACCTGGCAGGGCAAGAACGAGCCACCTTGGGACCTTCCTGTGACAGATGAGACCTCAGCTGGTTCAAGAGCTGTTTTACCAGATCCCCACTGGGGGCCCTTTTTCCTGCCACCTGATTGGTGGGCATTTGTACCACAGTAGGACAGAAGGCTGTGAACTGGGGTTCAATATGTGTGGCCTCACCAGGGTGAGTTGTGGGCAGGACATAGGCCTCGTGGACTTGCTGTGCTCTGGGCTGGGAAGCGCCAGGTGCTCTGAGGTGCATCCTGCTTCCGCCCTGCACTCTGAGCTCTGCACCTGTGACCTCAGCCAAACCACAGAGCAGCCATTAGGCCCATGCGCTGACCTCCCTTGAACAGTAGGAAGTGGTATGGCCACAATTTCGACCAGATCCAAGTTGAACTGGGGCCACCACCACTCCCACTGGGTGACCTTGGAGCAGCGACTTCCCTAGAGGCCTCAGTTTACCATTCTACAAGGTAGAGAATAATGGCCTAGATTGTGCTGGGCATGGCAGAGCACACCTTTAATCCCAGCACAGGACAGAGTTCAAGGCCAGCCTGAGACTACATAGTGAGTTCACGGTCAGCTTGGGCTAGTGCAAGACCCTACCTGGGGTGGGCGTGGGAGATCTGGGTTGCGATTTCATGTTTCTCAGTTCCCATTCAGGTGATGCAGACCCCAACCCGGTGAAAATTCAACCCTGCCTGTGGGCACATGGGTGGGTAGGTTCCTTCCCAGAGGCTGGTGCAGGTAAAGCCTCTGTTTCTTCAAAGTGCCTGAGCAGTCAGACTTCCTCCCTCGCTGGAATCCCAGACACCGGGCCTTTAGCCGCAGCATCCTGCCTATGGGTTTCTGCTTCTTTCCCCTTGGGCCCGATGTTTGGGAAGACTTGCTTCTAGACAGGCCTTATTATTAAATAATCATGACTTCCCTTCTTTGTGAACCAATAATACTAATAGCCGTGGTAAGCCAGGGCTGCCCACTGCAGCTCCAGGCCAAGAAGCGCTTGCTTTCGACTCGGGTCCAACCCAGGCTCACGGATCAGCTGGGCCAGCACCTGTCCCGGGAAGGTGACCAGCCCCCCAGCATGTAGAGTGAGGCCTAGGCTCCTGTCATTTCCCTGAAGGAAGCCTCTCTGAGGCTATCTCTAAGTGTCACTCTCAATGTGGCCAGCAGGTGGGGCCATGAGGACAGAAGGACCTAGTCAATAGCAGCTTCCTGGAATGCCCACATTGTGACTATGTGTGTGTTTGGTTTGGGTTTCAGTG
>PVHP010022138.1:16004-28811 GCA_004024765.1 Zapus hudsonius
CCCAGGTAGGGTCTCACTCTAGCCCAGGCTGACCTGGAATTCATTATGTAGTCTCAGGGTGGCCTTGAACTCACGGTGATCCTCCTACCTCTGCCTCCTGAGTGCTGGGATTAAAGGCGTGCACCACCACGCCCGGCTGAGTCCTTGTTATTTTTGAAGACAGGGTCTTACTAAATAACCCAGGCTAGCTCCCGTGGTAATGCTCCTGCTTGGCCTCCTAAATGCTGAGATTACAGCTATGTGCCACTATGTCCATTTTTTATTTTAATTTTATCTATTTGCAAGGGGACACCAGGGTCTCCTGCCACTGAAATGAACTCCAGACTCAAGCACCACTTTATACATCTGGCTTCACATGGGTTCTAGGGAATCGAACCTGGGATGTCAGGTTTTGTGAGCAATCACATTTAACCACTGAGCCATCTTTGAAGCCCCCATTATGTCCATATTTCAGTCCCATCTGCATGTCAGCCCAAGTAGGAAGAAAGAAATGAACACTGAAATTTTACAATGCATCAAGTTTTTCAAGGGAGACCGGCCCATTATCAGCAGCACTTTCTTTAAAAATAATAATAATAAGACGAATTCCATGGAGGTAGAGGTAGGAGGATCGCTGTGAGTTCAAGGCCACCCTGAGACTACAGAGTGAATTCCAGGTCAGCCTGGGCTAGAGTGAGATTGTACCTTGAAAAACCAAAAGAATGGGCTCATCAGAGCCTTCAGCCATTGCAAAGGAACTCCAGAAGCATGTGCCTCCTTGTGCATCTGGCTTTTGACGTGAAAACTGGGGAATCGAACTCGGGTTGTTAACAGCTTTTAGGCAAGAGCCTTAACCACTGAAGCATCTCTCCAGCCCCCAAGCAGCCCTTTCTTAAACCCCACCCCAGATGTTAGCAGGTCCCTGGACTCGTCCCATGCCTCGTTGGTCCACAGCCCAGGTTGTCATTTTTGTATTTGAACCACTTCCTGTAACACATATGGATGTGATTATTCAATTGTTGCCCTGCTGGGTCGTGAGCAGAGCTGGTCCAAGGCTAGGCCAGCTATTGCTACAACCCCAGCAGACAGCAGCCTCCAGCCCACAGCAGGCTCGAGGGAAAGTATGATAGATTAATAACAGAGCCGAGGCCAGAGGAGCGAGCCAGGCATTGGATGCCAGGCAGAACTTAAACGGCAACAAAAACACTTGTCTCTGCTCAGCCCACGGTCTTCCAGCCATTGCCTCCTCCAAGAAGCGTCCCCCACCCTCACCTCCCGCCCACCAGTGACCTTGATGTTCCTCTACGCTCCCCTACCCCTGCTCCCATGTCCCCAACGTTACTGGCCGTGATGAATGGAAGAGCAGAGGTCTGGCCAGTGTCATTATGGAAGCAAAAGTGGTCAGAGCAGAAGAGGGTCAAGATGGAGAGAAAGTGGGGCTGGAGAGATGGCTCAGCAGTTAAAGGCACTTGCTTGCAAAGCCTGAAAGTCTGGGTTCAATTGCCCAGTACCCATGTAAAGCCAGATGCAGAAAGAAACGCATGTAGCCAGGCGTGGTGGCGCACGCCTTTAATCCCAGCACTTGGGAGGCAGAGGTAGGAGGATCGCTGTGAGTTCAAGGCCACCCTGAGACTACATAGTGTTAAAGCATCATTGTTAAATGTTAATCTGGCCTCTCCTGTGGCCCATGGACTGGAAAGTCCCAGGAGCAGCTGGGGGGCAGGAGGGAGAGGCTGAGCCCCCAACATGGTTAGAAGGAGAAAGTAGATGATAACTTACTACATACATAACAGCCAGGTATTCAGCAGTTTTAAAAGGGTTTTGAAATTGTTTCAGTGTCCCCTGTCAACCCCCCCTCCCCTTGGAAAGGCTAACTCAATCTGCTTCTGGAAAGTTCCTGCTTTGATCGCCTCCCCCTTTGTCAAGAGCATATAAGGAAACCACAAGTTGTGTTCAGGGTCTCAGTCCTTAGAGAGCTATCTTGGCTGTGGACCGACCCCGCTTTCGAGAATAAATCTCTCTTCCACTCACAACGGTGTTATAGTCATCATTCCAGAGACCCTCCTGTTTTATCCCTATGATTTCAGAAAGAGAGAGAGAGAATGGGTGTGCCAGGGCCTCTAACCACTGCAAACAAACTCCAGATCCATGCGCCACTTGGCTTGACTTGGGTCCTGGGGAATTGAACCCAGGTCCTTAGGCTTTGCAGGCAAGTGCTTTAACTGCTAAGCCATCTCTCCAGCCCTCTCTGCCTTGTTGAGACAGGCTTTCTCACTGAGGCCAGAGCTCACTGATTTAGCTTCTTTAGCCAGCCAGCTTGCCCCAGGGATCCATTTGTCTGCCTCTGAGCACTGCCAACTCCTGGTTAGTGTATGGGTTCTGGGGATTTGAACTTCTGTCCTCATGTATTTCGGGCTGATGGCCATGTGCTCAAGAATGACTTGGAACTCCTGCAGGTGGTGGTGTGGTTGTGCTGTGTAATGGGTGGCGTATGCGTGTGGGTGCTGATGGGTGTCCCATGTGGATGTGTGCAGAGACCAGGGGAGCATGTCGGGTGTCTTTTTATTGCCCATCTCTGGATTTCCCTCAACCCAGACCTGCTGTCCATCAGTGGGCCTCAGTGATCCTCCTGCCTCTCCCCACCCTACCCAACCTCCTGGGGGTCCAGACATTTGTGGCCACACCTAGCTTTTTATGTGAGTTCAGGGGAGTCAAACTCATGGTCTTACTGGGGCAGGAAGGGCTGTTAAACCCCGAGCCATCTGCCCAGCCCTGCCCTTGAACTTCGGATCCGCCTGCTGATCTAGTCCCAAATGCACCACCAAGCCTGGCCTGTCTTTAACTCATCTTTTTAAAAATATTTTATTTATTCATTTTCAAGCAGAGATACAGAGAGAGAGAGAGAGAGAGAGAGAGAGAGAGAGAGAGAGAGAGAGAGTGCATCAGGGCCACCACCTTGTGGGTCTGGCCTATGTGGGTCCTGGGGAATTGAACCCGGGTCCTTAGGCACTAGAGGCAAGTGCCTTAACCGCTGAGCCATCTCTCCAGCCCTAACTCATCTTGATAGTCCTTATTCTTCCTAAAAATGGGATCTAAAACACTGACTGTAAAAAGTAAGCCCAGCATGGTGGCGCATGTCTTTAATTCCAACCCTCAGGAGGCAGAGGTGGGAGGATCGCTGTGAGTTTGAGGCCAGCCTGAGACTACATAGTGAATTCCAGGTCAGTCTGGGCTAGAGCGAGACCCTACCTCGAAAAACCAAAATCAAATCAAATCAAATCAAAACAATGGCCTTGTTTGGTTTCAAATTGTGTTTAACCACATAACAATAACAATGACAGCAACATCAATAATAGTAACCAGATTTGGCTACTCTTTTGGTTTGTTTGTTTTGGAGACAGGGTCTGACTCTTATCCCAGGCTGCCCTGGAACTCACTCTAGTCCCAAACTGGCCTCAAACTCTCAGCCATCCTCCTACCTTTACGTCCCTAGTGCTGGGATTAAAGACATGGGACACCACGTAGAGTGGTTTTGATATATGGATCAGAAACAATTATTCTAGAAGACTTGAGCCCCAGAAACAATGATGTAAAGGCCCCAGAGGTCATGGACTCTTTTGGGAACTCTCAGTGGTGCTTGAGAGTTGGTCTGAGTGATTTCCAACCAGCCAGCGCCCAGGTAGCTTTGCAGGCCGGGCAGTTCAAACAGTACGTCAGTACTTCCAGCCAGGACTGAGGCAGTGAGAGAACTTAGGGTCAGGACATCAGTGAGAGAGAGTTTCCAACTCTTCCTTGAGGTGAGAGCAGTTTGCAAACCGCTGGCCTGGTGGGGTCAGGTGGGGTCTTCAGAGAACAGTGGGACATTGGGCTCTGTAGGTAGGAGGCTGGCTCATATACTTAGTCCCCTCCTCATCCTACCCTCATTCCAGAGGTTAGATTAAATGGGATCAGATGCCCAACCTGTATCAGCAGGTACTGGACCTGAACCACCTTGTCATTCTGGGGGGACACAGAGAGAATCCCTTCATTTCTATCCTCCATGGATGGGGGAGGAGCCTTTGATGTGATCCCGCTGAAACCAGACTCAGTTTGATGACTCAGGCAGGACTCATTCTGATGTACACTTCCTGAGTTGTTTTCCCCTAATTTTGTTTTGTTTTGTTTTGTTTTTTGTTTTTTCGAGGTAGGGTCTCACTCTAGCCCAGACTGACCTGGAATTCACTATGTAGTCTCAGGCTGGCCTCGAGCTCACGGCGATCCTCCTACCTCTGCCTCCCGAGTGCTGGGATTAAAGGCGTGCGCCACCACGCCCGGCTCCCCTAATTTTTATTTATGTATTTATTTATTTTAAAGTATTATTTATTCATTTTTCAAGCAGAGAGAGAGAGAGAGAGAGAGAGAGAGAGAGAGAGAGTGAGTGTACCAGGGCCACCACCTTGTGGGTCTGGCTTATGTGGGTACTGAGGAATAGAACTGGGGGTCTTAGGCACTGGAGGCAAATGCCTTAACCACTGAGCAATCTCTCCAGCCCAATTATTTATTTATTTATATGCGAGCAGAAAGACAGAGAGAGAGGGAGGCAGAGAGAAAAGGGGCACGCTAGGGCTTCTTGCTGCTGCAAACAAACTCCAGATGCATGCACCACTTTGTGCATCTGGAGTCACATGGGTCCTGGAGAACTGAACCCAGGCCATTAGGCTTTGCAAGCAAGAGCCTTAACTGCTGTATTTATTTGTGAGCAGAGGGAGGAGAGAGAAAGAGAGAGAAACAGAGAGTATGGGTGCCAGGACCTTGTACCACTCCAGGCACACACATCAGTTTGTGCATCTGGCTTTATGTGGGTGCTGGGGAATTGAACCCTGGGCCATCAGGCTTTGCAAGCAAGCACCATTAACTTCTGAACCATCTCCCTAGCCCCCACCCTTTTTTGAGGTCGGGTCTCACTCTACCCAGGCTAACCTGGAATTCACTATGTAGTCTCAGGGTGGCCTTGAATTAATGGTGATCCTCCTACCTCTGCCTCCCAAGTGCTGGGATTAAAGGCATGTGCCATCACATCTGGCTATTTTGTCTTTTTTAATGTAGACTTAATGTGTGTTTGGTTGGTTTTTGTTTTGTTTTGTTTTGTTTGAGACAGAATCTCACATAGCCCAGGCTGGCTTCCAACCTGCTATGTAGCCAAGGATGACCTTGACCTTCCTCTTGCCTCCACCTACCAAGGCCTGGGATTTCAGGTGTACAGCAACCACCACTCTTGGCTTTTTTTATTGGTTTGTTCTTACGTAGGCTCTCCCCAAGTAGCCCAGACTGGCTTCAAGCTCTCAGCCTCCTGCCTCCCTCAGCCTCCACCCGATGCCAACCTGTGCTGAGTTTACAGGTGTGAGCCACCAAGTCCAGATGAGTATTTGTATTTCTTTATTTGCAAGGAGAGAGACAGAGGAAGAAAGAGAGGGAACAGGTGTGCCAGGGCCTCCTGCTGCTACAAATGAACTCCAGACACATGCACCACTTTGTGCATCTGACTTAATGTGCATGGGTACTGGTTAGGCCATCAGGCTTTACCATCAAGCACCTTAACTACTAAGCCATCTCTCCAGCCCCCAGTTGAGTTTTTTTTTAATATTTATTTATTTGTTTATTTATTTATGAGAGAGAGAGAGAGAGAGAGAGAGAGAGAGAGAGAGAGAGAGAGAGAGAGAGAGAGTGGGCACACCATGGCCTCCAGTCACTGCAAATGAACTCCAGACACATGCGCCCTCTTGTGCATCTGGCTTTATATGGGCACTGGGGAATCGAACTCAGGTCCTTCTGTGTTGCAGGCAAACACCTTAACCGCTAAGCCATCTCTTCAGCCCCCAAATGAGTTTTTATTGCTAAATCCAGCCAGCATCCTGTTACTCAATAGACTGATACAAAAGCTTCTAAAAGGTTTCTTTTTTTCAATATCATGTGTTTCTTTTTAATCGTAAGATACCCGTAACATAACAGTTAACATTTGAGACATTTACAAAGTCAGTGGCATTTGATATATTCACAGTCAGCAAACATGACCACACGTTACTTCCCAGTAATGTCTGGTCATCCCGAAAGGAAACCACGTGCCTGTCAACTGATCACTTCAACCTGTTTTGGGGGTGTGTGTGGGGGGAGGTATTTTTATTTTAGGGAGGGTTGTTTTTCGAGGTAGGGTCTTGCTTAGTCCAGGCTGACCTGGAATTCACTCTGTAGTCTCAGGCTGGCCTCAAACTCACAGTGATCCTCCTACCTCTGCCTCCTGAGTGCTGGGATTGAAGGCATGCGCCACCACGCCCGGCCCCTCAGCCTGTTTTCACCTCTTCCTAACACGTTATTTTTCCCGAGTGTGATCTGTAACATGCTGACTGGAAAACAAATAATGTCAAGACAGTGCTTTGGAGACCTTGCTTTGTGTTCAAATCATGTTTGCTAGAGGACAATAGCATCGGCAGCCGCAGCGATAATAGTAATCCCTAAACTGCTTTTCAAGGGGAATGACTTGATCCCCAGAGCAACCCTAGAGGAACTAAGTTATGATGGAAGATAAAATTCCTGGAGGCCGGTACTGCTGACCCCGCTTCTGTGTGACCCAGGGCCAGATGATCTCCCCCTCTGGACTTGGGGTCCATCCTCTCCGCCAAGGCTCTACTGATAAACTGCTGAGTGCATGGGGTGAGAGGCTGCCTGAGGAAGGGGAACATGACCATATGTTACTTCCCAGTACTGTCTGGTCACCCCAAAAGGAAACTGGGGCTGGCTGGGTTGAGAGCTTTCCCATTCGTTCACCCGCCCCAGCTCTCAAGGTCACTCACTTCCTTCCATGCTGATCAACTCATTCCCAAGCACCCGGGATTCCTGGCCTCTGAGGACTGTGGGAAGGTTGAGCATCTGTCCTCCCAGGAGGTCCAGGGTCCCCATCACCAGAGAGTGAGCTCCTGACATCTGACCTGTGGGTCTGGGGGAGGAGGTTGTTGAATGAATGAATGAATGAATGAATAAGGGCTTTAAAGACAATGAGGTGAGTTCAGGCTCTATAAAGAAGCAGTTTTTGTTCCAGACCTGGGGACAGGCACTGTTCCTGGAGCCTCCCAGCTCCACAACATGGTCTCCATTTTTCTCCTTGTACTGTCCCCAAAAGTTTATATTGCATAGCCTCCCACCTCCCAAGCTATGGGGGCCATGCCCAACAATTCACATACAACACAGTGGCCTCCCCTTTCTCAGTTTCCTGGGGGGGTTCAAGACCCCCCCCAAGTCAGATAGGGGTCGAGAAAAGAGAGGGAGGCAGGGAGTTTTATGAGAAAGGTGATGACTCTTGGAATGGCTTGGGAGAGGGCAGGACCCTGTATTCCCTGGGGACCTGGGGTGGGCAGAGAGGGGACTCCTTAATAGAAGGGAATGGGAGTGGGAACTGTAACCCAGGCGGACCTGAGTACACAGAAGCCGCTGGGAAACTTTGTGCTTGCTAAATATTTAGACAGAGAGATGGATGGGAGCTGAAGGCCAGAGCAGCGGCCAGGACACTGGTTATTTTGAGAGATCCGTTCTTGCGCTCCAGAATTCATGGTGCCGGCACCCCTCGCTCTCCTCCCAGAACCTGAAGCCCTGAAGGGAAAATAGCAGCAGTACCACCCCCAGAATTCTGGGGATCAGATATGTGGCTTTCTGATTCCTCGTCCCAGAAGACAGGGCTGGGAGATCACACACTGGGCCACCTTAGATGTCAGCAGAGAGAGCAGGCGACCATGGGCTCTGCTTTGGACGGAACGACACCTCCACTGGGCTGGCACACTGGAGGCGAGGGTGCCCCGTGCCCCACACCCCAAGCCGACAAAGGCACCCAGCTCTCCTCCGTCTCCTGGAGAGTAGTGGGGGCTTGCAGGTCCCTTCTCCCCGAGGTGGCCCTGGAGAGGGGTGTCAACGAGTCCCCACGGGCTGGCCGGAGACACGCGCAGCAAAACCAGACCCGGAGACGCTGGAAGACAGCCTTGCGGAAGAGGATGAACACCCAGGGGTCCAAGATGGGGTTAAAGGCGTTGAACCGGAAGGCTAGGAGGTCCCCCATCTCACTGCTGTCTGGGGCCACAGCCTGGGTGAAGCCATGGATCTGAGGGGCAGGGGAGACATCAGAAACAGGGGTGGCATCCCAGGTCCTCACCCTTCCACCCGCCCTTGCACCCCACCTCCCACCCCCCACCAGGCAGGGATGAGGGGTTGCAGCAGATCAGAAGGAGAGGAAGGAAACGAAGTAAGATGAGGAAAGATGAGTTAATAAGCCATGAGGGCATCCGGGGAGCAGGGGGTGGGAAAGGCCCCAGGAAACAGCCAGCAGATGGCAGAGAGATCTGGGCACCCTTCCACCTGAAGTACACTTTGCAGATGGGTGACCCCCACACACACTGCACCCCTGCCTTTCCCAGATGCTCCAACCTGAACTCTGTGAGACTACCTCATAACCACACTGTGCAGAGCCCCGTCGTGTATGGGTGTATGGTTTTTTTTTTTCCCAGCCATTACTGACCATCCCCTAAATGGGTTAAGAACCCCCCAAACCCTTATTCTGATATGGGAAGCAGATGTCACAGGCACGGGCTGTGGGCTGTGGGAGTGGCGGTGTGAGGCCCTGCAGGAAGCAGCCTGGGTGGGAAGCTGAGGGTGGGGTCTGGGCTCAGTGAGTGGAGAGTGGGTGGGTACCTGGACAGGCTCCGGACTGACAGGAGCAGGGTGGAAAGCGGGGTGCTGTTTCCTGCCCAGTGTTTCTGAAATGCACGGGTAGAGTCAGTTTGCAATTGATCTGAAGAAGCATATGGAAGCCATTAAATATGGCGGCAAGCAGAGAGCAGAAGGATCCTGTGATGGCCTCAATGGTAAGGGTGCATTTGAGGGGTGCTGAAATGGACTGACCAAGAGCTCAGAGTGGGGGGTGTGGTCTAATGAGACATAAAAGAGTGAGGAGACTTCTCCAGGAAGTCAGGAGCCATTTGGTGGTCCACAAAGCTTTCCCCCTTAGGAGCCTCAGTTTCCACATCCGTGCAATGGGCACGGTGAATGGAAGGCAGAGCCGGGTGCACAGGGGACACTCACCGTGAGAGGCAGAGAACACACGGCCATAATGACTGTCATAAGAGCCAGCAGAATCAGGTGATCAAGTTCATCTTCACGTGCCCGGGAGCTGGGGACCACCGAGACCTGGTGACGTCTCTGCTGACGATACATGTGACAGAGACTGAGGGTGACGGAACCGTTGCAGAGGAAGATGGCAGCCACCAGCAGGGCCATGAGGGTGGCATAGGCCAACGAGAATGCACAGCCTCCAGGCTGAGAGGAGCGCATGCGGATGAAGCACCAGCTTCCTGGGCAATACTGTTGATGTTCGCCCAGGCCCATGAGGGGCAAGGAGCAAAACAGTACACAGAAGGCGTAGATGGCGGGCAGTGCCAGGCGGGCACAGCGAGGCCCATCCAGCTGGGTATACAGATAGGGGTGGCTGAGAGCCAGGCATCGCTCCACCGCCATGGCGAAGAGAATGAGGGTGGATGCCAGGCCGAAGAAGGTCATGGCGAAAGCAAAGGTATCACACAACGCTGACCCTCCACGAGCCAGGCCCAGCAGAGAGCTGTTCCGAGCATAGGCCACGAACACCGCAGGACTCAGGAAACACGTGCCCAGCAGATCTGTCACAGCCAGCCCGGTGACCAGGACAGCGAAGGCCGATGGGTGTGACTTCCTCCGAGCACCCAAGATGCCCAGTGCCAAGCCATTGCCCACGACACCTGCCACGAACATCAGAGTGCTAGTGGCAGGTCCTACCGAGCCCTTCACATAGGTGAGGTTTCGGCAAGAGTCTGCCATGCCCCCATCGCTGTCTGCCATGCCACCTCCGACCAGAGGGCACCCAGGGATGGGAGGAGGAGGAGGATGGATCTCTTTGGGTGTCCTCCGCTGGCCACAGTCCTTACGGTAGCTGCGATCTGTCAATCACTTGTCCGGGCGTCTTCAACAGTGTTCCTCTTTCCTATGTATTTATATATATATTTAATTTTCTTCCCTCTTCTGCAGCAATGTCTTTTCTTTCTGCTGGCTTGCCCCTGGCTGTCGCACTGTCCTGTGGTCCTCAACAAGTCCTGTCCTCTACCCTCTCCTTCCCTGCATTTCTGCTCTGTCCACCCTTCTCACCTCGGCCTCTTTTGTCGCCTGCTCCTCGCCCCGCTTGTGTGTCTCCAGTCTACGTAGGTCTCTGTGTCAGCTTCTCCCTCCTCCTGCCCTCCCTCCCTCTTTCCCTCCCTCCCCCCTCATCTAGCTTGCTCGCCCCGGCTTTTTCATTTCCTCTCTGCCACGCCCTCCTTCCCCCTGCTCAGGTCTCCAGAGGCCCCCCTCGGGCTCCCAGCCTGCTCTCCCTGGCTTACACCCCATCTCCTGCTTCTGCCTCTCTTCCCTGCCCTCCTCGATCGGGTCCAGCAGCTCAGAGCCACCTGCCCCGAACTTGAGTCTCTTCCCTTTTCTTTCCCCCTTCTCGGAGTCCCTGCTCCAGTCATCCCGGTACAGAACAGAACTCATCAGAGAGGCCCAGCAGACCCTGAGCGATGTAGCTGAGTGCTTCTTGATCTTGGCCGTGGCCTAGGCTGCCTCTGAGTGGCCTCTGAGATCTATTCTGGGCTCCAAGCCTCAGGGTTAAGGCCTGGCCCAGGGATTGAGAAATGACCAGGAAATTCCTCCCTGATGTAGTGTTTTCCAGACACCACGAGGAGTCCCTGGACACAATTCACTCCTTCCAGGGGCTGAGGAAGAAGGCAGCCTGGCCAGACCTTGTCCCTGGGGTCAAGAGCTCAGAGCCACCCTTGATGGTCCAGCCTCCACTCATCATTCGGGGAGCACCCTGCCAACCTCTTGCTTCTCACCATGATACCTCCAGGCCCCAGGCCAACCTCTGATGACCTTGACCTCTAGGAATAATAAATAACATTTTAGCCAAAGACAGAGGCTCCAACATTGCTCCCTCATGGCTGTCTCCCACCCTCCCCAAACACACTCCAAGATGTCATCTCCCTTGGGTGAGTGAGTGCGGTTAGTCTAGCTGTCAGCACAGTGGTCATGAGACATTTTCACTGAATCCATGAAGGCCAGAGGGGACCATGGAGAACTTCTCCGCCACTCCTTTGGTTGGTTGGTTGGTTTTTAATTTTATTTATTTATTTGCAAGCAGAGAGAGAGACAGAGAGAGAATGGGCATGCCGGGGCTTCTAGCCACTGCAAATGAACTCCAGATGCATACGCCATTTTGTGCTTTATGTGGCTCATGGGGAGTTGAACTCGGATCCTTAGATTTGCAGGCAAGTGCCTTAACCACTGAGCAATCCCTCCAGCCCACTCCTTTTTTAATTATTTTTTCGAGATAGGGTCTCGCTCTAGCCCCAGGCTGACCTGGAATTCACTCTGTAGTCTCAGGGTGGCCTTGAACTCATGGGATCCTCCTACCTCTGCCTCCCGAGTGCTGGGATTAAAGGCGTGTGCCACCATGCCCGGCTCCAGTGTGACCACCTTCTTAGAGAGTGATGCTTCCAGTCAGGGACAGTAAGCTATGCAATGGGTCCCACCAGGCTCCAAGGCCTGTGGCTGAGCATGGCCAGCTGCCCACCCACCCTAGGTCTCTTGGGAACACAGACAGAGCCTGTGCAGATATGCCATGTTCAAGGCTGGGAGGGATGCTCCGGACGCCAGGGCTGGACTGTGGGCAGCAGCCACTTTGCTCTTTCTGCCTCGCCCTTGTCACCCCATCTTGCTATCACCCTTGCCCAGCTGGCATCCCCAGTTTCCGGCAGGATAGATGCCCCAGTTCCAGCTACCCCAGGGATCCCTGATGGTGGGGGGGAAGGGGAGGCTGCCTGCAGGCCACATGGTCCCCTTCGTGTCCTCTGGTTCCCAGGCAGAGCGGAGGGAACTCGGGAAGTTATATCATATTAATGAAGGATGACGCCTGGCAGGCTTCTTGCTCTGTCTTGGCGTCAGGGGATTTATGAGGGGGAGGAAGAGAGCTCTGTTTCCCGGAGCTTTCTTCTGCTGGCTTCCTGTCCCCACATTTGGGAAGTCCCCTCAGCTCCCGTACCCAGAGGGACCTAGGACAAGTCCTTGCTCCCTTCTAGACCTCCCTTTCCCCTCCCATGACCCTAGGGTGCCCAAGCTTCACCAATGCCTACACCCGTTCTGTGGTCAGCGCTTGGGAGACAGAGGTAGGCCGATCACTGTAAGTTCAAGGCCAGCCTCAAAAAAAAAAAAAGGAATTCAAGGTCTCATCCTAGGCTACTTAGATAGTTTAAGGCCAGCGTGGGCCACATAAACAAAAACAAACAAAAATAAATTAATTAAGGGCTGGAGAGATGGCTCAGCGGTTAAGGCACTTGCCTCCAGTGCCTAAGGCCCCGGGTTCAATTCCCCAGGACCCACATAAGCCAGACCCACAAGGTGGTGGCCCTGGTGCTCTTGCTCGCTCTCTCTCTCTCTCTCTCTCTCTCTCTCTCTCTCTCTCTCTCTCTCTCTGTATCTCTCTGCTTGAAAATGAATAAATAAAATATTTAAAAAATTAATTAATTAATTAAAAGAAGTAGGTGGAGATGATGGCAACTCTAACTCCCTCCTAATGAGGGGACTGAGGCACCCTGGGGTCCATGCCAAGGCAGTCCTTGACCCCATGCACCTTCTGGGGTCATCCAGCTTCATGCCTGGCTGTGAGCCCCACAGAGAGGGTCCATGGGCCTAAACCTGCAGCAGAAGCTTGCCACAGGTGTTCCCTCCTAGATGGTGACGATGACCCATCTG
>PVHP010022139.1:0-28687 GCA_004024765.1 Zapus hudsonius
CATATCTGTTAATAAATAAATATCCTGCTCAAAACTTTATTCTTTCTGAATATTTGGCTTCCCTTATTTCTCTTTTGGCTGTATTTTGCAAGTCAGATACTATGAATTCAGATTCTGAGGACCTAGAGTCTCCTGGGTATTATTTGTCATATTTCTACCTCACAATTTTTAATTGAACTTCATTGTTGGTAGTCAAGCACTGTGGGGCTGGAGACATGGCTCAGCGGTAGTCAAGCACTGTGAATGATATATTCACCTGTATTGATTAACACATTACCGGTCACAGTTCTGTGGATGCTGCTGGCTGATGAATTCAGCCTTAGGTCAGAACAATGGATTTTATAAGTGATGGCCACAAAGTTGCTCAAATAACATGTATTTTGCCACTTATGTCCCAGGGAGGTAATTAAGATGAACTCACACGTATGTTTGTGAGTGGGCTCTATTTCAGGAAGGGGATTTTGAACTTAGAGAATTCGAATCTTTTATACTGCACAAGCATGCTTGTCATAGAGAGACACTATCTTTAAAGACTGTTTGTCACACCAGCTTCCTTGAAAACACCTTCCAGAAGAACAGTTTAAACCTCTGCTCCTAAGACATGCAGAAATGACAGATACCCATGGAACATTGTCTCCCAGTAGAGCAAAGACTGATGTAGTGTTAGCCGAGGCTAAAAGCACATGATGTGAGCCCTTCAAGAATTCCATAAAAGAGCTCAATTAGCTGAGGTTGGATGACAAGCAATGAACTCCACTCTTCAAAGCTTCTCTTCCTGTGATTATAAAATAGGAATGATATCTACCCACTCATGGCTTATTTTGAGAAATAAAGGGAAAAGAACAGTTTGACAAATGTTTTGAGTTTCGTGATGGACACTCTAAAATAAGAAAACATTATATAGAAATACACCGGGTTCTAATCACACTTTGATTCTCTGATGCTTTTGGAGGAATGTGTGATAAACATAGATATTTTATTCTGGTAATATAAAATACTATTTTTTATATTGAAAATGCAATCAAGCTATTAGATTTATCAGCTAAAAACTGACTAGATGCACTTAAATACTCTGATAGTATTAAAACCACTATTTAGATTTCTTTAAAAACCTAGTCAGTTTTATGACTCTTGAAGACATAACTTCCCCCACATTCCTCATTATTGGATATGTTTGACAGGCTCTGGTTCCATCCCTTCTGTCTTCCCTCTCAGGGCTGGATGTTCTCTTCATCCTTTCAGACTTGATAACATTCTCTCTGTTGTCTAGTAGGTTTGGGCATAAAGCCAAACTAAACTTTAAGCTTATAGATACAAGAATCATGGAAGTGGGCTGGAGGTGTAGCTCAGTTGGTAGATTGCTCAGCTAGTATGCATAAAGTCCTAGGTTCAATCCCCAGCACTGCCTGAAATGGGCACAGTGGCACACCTCTGTACTTCCAGCAACAACAACAACAACAAAATTATGGAACTATACGACCTGCCTCTAAATGTTACCTGAATACAAGCAAAGACTCTCCATCATTCTAAAATTAATTCTACTAACAACTGTTTTTCTACATGTGATCTGTAATCCCTAACATGAGAATGCCTATGCCCACACTCTAGATCACCTTACTCAAAATATCTGAGGATAGGGCCCAAAATATGCATTTTAACAAGCATTGTAAGTAATTCTGAGAGCCTGTAGAATTTGAGTAACCTTCACTTATAATAATCACCAATAGAAATCCAATAATCATGTTTATTTTATACATTACAAAATATATGGCACAATCATAGACCATTTGTTAAAAAAAAAGCAAAAATTAACAAAAGACATTTTAATACAATTAATTTCTGAAAACCAAGAATATTTTGATGTTCATAAGTAGCTATTTGCTACAAGTATTCAACAATGTGAAAACAGTTGATTAAAGTTTGTGATGTGCATTACAACCATTCCGTGAAATACTTGGCAGTTGTTATAAATGATCATTGTGAAAATTATCCAGAAATAGAAAAGGTGCTGATCAAAGTGAACAAAAATGAAGAGCACAAAGCTGCACGCAGATGACTGAAGCAGGAGATGGATGTATAGAGAGAGAGCTTTGAAGAAGTTGGAAGAGAAAGGGTCAAAGTTGTCAGATTATAAGTAAGTCCCTTCCCCACATCTTTTCCAAAAAAATATATGTGTGTGTATATATTTGTACATTTTAAGCTAAAAAAATAGCCTGTGGACAAGCTTTGCAATTTTTGTTATGTTAGTAAGTAGAAAGTTTGTATGAACAAACTTGTGTTGATACCACTGTTTCCCTCCTCCCTGCCCCCACTCCACCGAGGGCCCTCCTCAGTGGGATTCAAGCTTAGAAATCTTGTTTTGTTCTGTTTTCTTTTGAAAAGGGAAGCCACTCGGACTGTGTGTTCCCCTTCTAACTCTCCCAAAGGGAGGGAAGAATGGTCGTCAATGGTGATGGACAGTTGACCAGAGCAGCTCCTAGGGCCAGTTTGACCACAGGAGAGGATACTGCACCTCCTCCACATGGTTTCCCATGCTCTACACAGTCAGAGAAACGTCTCTAGCAAGGGACTTTAAAAATGATCCCCAGAAGGATAGTCCTAAGCTTAGAAATCTTAATTGTGGCATCTGCCTAACAAGTCTGTGAAATATTATGAAACAATAGAGCAGATGATGGCTGCAGGTTCTGTTGACTTCTGACTGGGTTTAGATTTCATATGAAGATATTTACATTTTCCATTACCTTCCCACTAATGTCCAGCTGCTTTTCAAGGCTTAAGACACTTGTCCATCTAAGATCCACACGATCTCCTTCTCTTCCCTCCCCAAGTGGCCTCAAAAACTTGTATCTGCATGTCATTCACTGCTTCTCCAGTGGTAACACAGAAATCCATTCTCAAAAAAATAACTGTGTTCCTCTCTCTGAAAATCCACAGGCCATGTGACCAAATTTTAGAACCTGTACTATCTTGTCTTATACAGTGCAAAAGCCACTGGTTGGTCTATGAAAAGCGGGTGTATGGTGGTTGGTGCTCTTCTTACAAATTAGGAAGAGATTTTTTAAATCTACTTTTTGGTTGCAGCAAGATGCAATTCGAGCATCTCAAGATGAAATACTCTTTCATGCCTTTATTTAAGCAGTATATGCCTTGTATCAGGAATCCTATGAAATGCTGTTCAGGAGGTATACTACATAAAAGCTGAGGCAATAGGTTGAGTGGCAGTCAACAGTCAGCCAGAATTCTGCTCAGCAGATCTGTTCTTTTGTTGATGTAACACCTGGAGGGACGTACACGTCCACTTGTCAGGAGAAAAATAAATCTACAATGTGTTTATCTGTTTTTAAAACGTCTTGACTATATTACACCCCATCAGAAAATGCCTGCCCAAGCCTTCACTATTACTGAGGGCCTGTGAATAGTTATTTGTTCCCTTTTTTGGGGGGCTTTCTTGACTGTAATGCAAACAAAGGAACTGAATGAGATCCCATGAACTAATGTTCAGTGTTTTTCAACACACACAGACTTCTGAGCAGAGTGTGGCTCATAATTCTCTGCTTAAAGGCAACAATCTTCAATTCTAACATCTGCCCTACCTTCACACATTTTCAGGGAAGCTCAGTAATGATAATAGCAGTATCTCTGGAAGCAACACAACTCCTTCAGGATATGGAGTCAAAATATGAAAGCTGGCACAATGTAACTGCAATGAGTCCTCTCTATTAATGAGCTTTGAAAGCTAAAGTTAATGTATAAAGTAACTAACACAGTACATAGAGTAATTGCTTCGAATGAGTCATAAACGTTATCATCTTTGTTTCTTTCATGTAAATTCTGAACAAAGAGGAAGTCAATCAAACATTAAATTAGAGATGGGGATAACCCATAGTAATGCATGAGTAAATCTTACATTAGTTACAAAACTGTATTTTCCACACTACACTCCGTATTGAAACCATAACTTGTGACCATCACATGCCCATACAGCTTTCTCAGACCACCACAAGACCACCTCTATCAGTGTACAATTGTCCAATTCTTTAATAAATAATGCTTTTTAAGACTTGTTCATTTTACCACACTTTATAGTTTGGACCCATCGAAGCTACAGCTTTCATTTTAGGTGTTCAATATTCACTTTGTGGATTTGCTTTAAAATAAAAAGTTCCCTTAAACTCAGCCTTGACACCGAGAGAGCTGTGGCTCTTCCAACCCTACCATTAAGCCACGGGTTGACAGCTATCTTCCTGGCAAGAGATGCGCCACCCAAGACCTACCATGGAGGATGCACATGGAACCCCACAGGCAGTGATGGGATAAGCAAGAGACCTATAACCACAGCCAATCAATCAACCCAGGATGAACCAGTGAAACAGACACCAATGATTTTAAACACAACCTCAAGCAGATGCAGAGGCCCCTAAGGCCTCAACTACAAAGCAGCTTTAACTCTCACCCACCATGACTCAGGGAACTGAGCAGAAGAGGGGGCGGAAAGATTGTAAGAGACATGGTGGGGGAGAATATCCAGAGACTTGGCCCCCCTCAGTAACAACATACAAAGAGGGGTAGAACTGGGTTGACTCCTAGGCCATAACCCCCTACCCCATGGACTGATCCAGACTGCCCACGGAGGAGGACACCCAGCTGATTGGGGACAAGCAGGAGGGAAATCGGGGAACTGGGGATACCAACACATTATTCCCTTATTAAGTGTATCTGATTATGGATAATAAAAAAAAACTCAGTCTTGATGATTTGCTCAGTCTTAAATGCATCAAATTATAGGCAAAAAAAAAAATCCACAGAACAAACCTTTGAGAATTAACTATTTTATTCAAACCCATCAAAACAATCGAGGGAATCCAGGATGTGAACCATTGTGGACTGAGAGCTAAGACTAATGTAATTTAGAGTGTGAGAGCTTTAGGGGTAGAAAGATGGTTCTTCTCATCTATCACAAGACTTGTGGCCCAAGAGTTCTGCAAGAAGGCAGATTAACAAGGCAAAATTATACAAATTCACATGTGACCCAGGAGCCTTCAGAAATGAATATCTAGAGAAAGTTGTCTTCTGTGCACAGTCATAAAGAAATAAGAATGCAGAATTAAAGGTCTGAGCTAAGGGTGACAGCCAGGGGACAGTGCTCACAGGCCTTTTTTGACATTCTTTCCTTTTGTGTCCCCATGAGGGACTTACGACCTCCTTTCAGGGAGGATGGGGCCGAGAATTCTTTGATGACCAGCTGTCAGAGGAGAAAGGCAGGAAAAAGTCACAGCAAAGCTCAGTCTTGGTTGTTAACTAATGACAATGAGAAGACTCTCAACTAATGACTTGAGAGTTAGAGAAATTTTGTAAAACACAACTCCAGGTGTGTCTGTGAGATGATTGGTGAGTGAGTGAACAAAGAGCCTAGGAATACCTGCCTAATGTGGGCAGCTCCTTCAATACAATGAAATCCGAGATGCAATGTGAAGCAAAAGAAGCCCTCACTGGCCCATGCATACTGGACTGTCCTTGCAAAGAGGGTTTTCTGTTGCTGGCCCATTGCCTGTGAACCTTGGACTCCAGACGTAGCCTTTGAACACTAACTTGCACCAGCTGCTCTCCAAGGGGCTCACAGGCCTTCAGCCTTGGTCCGAGGCTGCATTGCTGGTTCCTCCTATCTAAGACTTGCAGCTTTTTAGGCTGAGAAGCTACTGGCTTTTCCAACTTTCCACCCTACAGACCATGACTGTGGAGCTATGCAGGCCTTGATTGTGGAAGCCAATCTAATAAATCAGCTCTCGTAATGAATTCTATGGATCCTTCTCCTCTGGAGCATCCGAATCATCAGAGGGTGACCATCCTACTTCTGGAGTATTTACAGTTTCCAAGGTGCCATATTTTGAGTTATGGTGTTCTAAGCTCCAAAAGAATCTGCAATTCTATTTCAGTTCTCACTGGACTTAATGAGAATTTAGATTCAAATACCACCATCTCAATGAATCTGTTAGCCATCTCCACACATGGGCTAACCTGACCTCCACTTAAATGTCCACAGACTGTCAGGTCAGGATCAACAGGTGAACAAGTCATGAAATATCAGGTAGTTGGGACATTTGCCACCTCAGATTCACAAAGAAGGAACATATCCCAGAATGGGAATAATCCAAAGGTTTACACAAAGGGAGAGATGAGAGAAGAAGGGAAAGAGGAGACAGGGATGCCTGGCCACCACCATGGCGTAAGACACAGCTAAACAGATCTACATAAAATGTGTTTTCTATGCAACTTATTTGTTTATTTTTAAAGAAATAGCATCTATCTCTTCAGTGAGACATATCTTTATGGCTATAAATAATGGTGCTATAACAGGCCCATCAGCCCTCTAAGAAACACAGCATATATTTGAAGATCAAAAACCCAGGAGACAGATATGCCTGAGTTCAAACCCTGGAACCAGCTCCTGCCATTTACTATCTATGTCTGAGTCTGCTTTATCTTCTGAAAAAAAAATATCTAATTTGCAGAGTAATTGTGATAATAAAACAAAAATAGTCCAGCCCAGAATAAGTATCCAATAAAAGTTAGCTTTTTCCTCCTTTTTTTTTACTGGAATTTGTAAACTAGGTGTTAAAGCAATGAAAAGAATCTCCACATTTCCAAGATTAGCCTTTTATGGAGCTGTTCCACTTCAAGGCAGTCTAATTAACACCCATCTTCACCTTCACCCCCGCATTCATCAGTTTCAACAACAGTTAATCACTAGCAGGAGGTCACAGGGTATATCCAGGCCTCCTGAGTCTTACTCCCAATTTATACTTCTGAGTATCTGTTTGCTACAGGAAATTTAAATGCAATGACAACACAATATTTTTTCTGTAGTTATAAAAATATATGCAGATCTTTAAATCCAGTCCCCCTCATGCTAACTCCTAATATAAGTAGAATATTTATAAGTATTCTAATATAATTAAAATATTTCCAATTAAATATTTACTGTAGTTTCCATATTCATTTACATAGCATTTATTTGTGCTACAGTAGATCTGATTATTTTTGTGGGCTGTACATACTTGTTTTTTCTTCTTCAGGTCTTTAAAGCAATAAAATGTCATGCAGTTTGCAATCTTGGCTGCGTAAAACAACCAGCTGGGGTAATGTTTTCAAATGCTGACACCTGAGGCAGCACACCTGGCAGGAACACATGGCAAAATGATGCTGTGTCACTTCATGGCCAGGAAACAGAGAGGAAGGAGAAGACACCAAGAATCCTCTTTGTGGGTGTGACCACACTGACCTAAACACCTCCCATTAGGCCATAGTCCACAAAGTTTCCTATCTTCCAACAGTACCATGCTGGATACAAAGCCACTTAACACATGTGCTTCAGAGGTCCTTCAAGATTAAGCTGCAGCACTAAGTTCGAAAACCAGTAACAACGTCAACTATGTTGCATATCATCCTTTGTGTGCTCTGCACAGTAGGTAGCCAGGTGTCCTGGAGCCCAGTTTCCATGCCTATTGATCGCATCACCTCTTTCTTCCCCTACCTGCTGACTCACATTAATAGATTCTCTCGTATCAAAGCTATGGCATTTCTGTCAATAGAGAAATGACAGATTCTGGATGAGCGAGCGAGCAAGTGAGAGAGAGAGAGGGAGAGAAAGGAGAGAGAGAGAGAGAGAGAGAGAGAGAGAGAGAGAGAGAGAGAGAGAGAGAGAGAGAGAATGTGTTTTATGTTTCCAGTTTTTGTAGACTGGAATCTCTGAGCTCTATCCAATAACCACAGACAGCTTTTCACAGTTTGGCTGCATTAGTGAATATCCCACATGAGTACCTAGAGAGGAACAAGTTCCTCAGTCTCTGGCACGATTTAATTCTGCCTTTTAAGAAATGATGTTGACTTCATACAGAAGGAAAAATTGTGTATGTCTGTGTTTTCATGTTTTAAAACTAGTTTCAATGACAGTAAAGATGAAAGCAAAGAATATTCTTTAGAAATGGACAAATTAACTTCTGAATTGTTTATTAGTAGCAAGCTGTAAAAGCAGAGGGCATACTTCCTGCTAAGTGGGCTAAGTGGGGCAATGAGATGAATCACAAACTCAAGCATATTTAAGTTCACAAGCTAGGGAGAAGCAAGAAGGATTCTACATTCAGGATTGGGAACATCATCACTGAAGTCAAAAATAACTCAGAAATAGCTCAGGAACACAGTCTGTTTGAGTGTGATGATTATGCCAAGCTCAGGAACACAGTAGATCAGAATTAGGTCATTATTTAAGGATCAAGAACACACAAGATCAGAGAAAGGGAAATGATAAGCAAAGCCCCTTGATTCTGGCTTTTTCTGGAAGGAAAGCCTATGGGAACTTAAATGTATCTTTTGTAAATGTTCCCTGCTGATCCTACCCTACAGAATCATTGCGTTTTCTTAGTGTATCCATTTCCCTGCCTATGGGAACCACCCTGAAAGAAAGAGGAGAGTCTGTGAGACTAATTCTATGCACCAAACTGGTCCAACCACAGTGACTAAAGCAATTCCTGGAGAAAACATGTCCATGCATCAAACTCTATTGCTCTATTTATATCCACAGCTGGCACCTAGTATGCATGTTTAAACTGTCTCAATAGTCACATTACGATTCTAAATAGCAATACAAGTAGGATTTTTCTTACATTCCAATGAAGGCTGACCCTATTTTAGACATCAGACTAAGAGAATTTGATGAATGCCAATACTTTGGTGTGACTATGCCTAAAAAGATATTTTATTAACAATCTCAAGTAATAGAGCTAATATAGTTATATAAAAGCTACCATGGAATGCTGATATAGCATGGTTTAATGAAAACTAACCCCTTGCATACAAATGGGTGTCAGCTAAAAATGTGTTGTCCTCCTGATCCAAAGCCATTTTTATTGTCTGCTCTGTAAACATGGAGTGGACACATTGAAACATTTCTTTTTTGCAGGGAGAACTTTTGCAGTCTTTCTCGATATGGGAAGCTAAAACAGCTCTATAAATACAACAAAGCTTTTCTTCCTAGTTCTGATGTTTTCCATTTGCATCTCTTTCCCATCTTTTATGGCTGGCACTTGTCTACAAGGCATTTAAACTAGTGACATTTAGGCCCAAATTGTAATGGCAAACATATGGCTGGTTTCTCATTAAGTTTCAGTGACATCTCTGCTGACATCTTCCAAATGAAACTCACAGGTAAAGTTAGCTTCCCAGGCTGTGTCCACCTGCATTTGGAGGGGCAGCGTTGTGACAACAGGTAGTCTTTGCTTGCTCAGCATCTGTGGACCAGTTCTGGTCTGAAGAATCAAAGGCACTTCCTGAAACCTACTGGTCCACAATCATACCTTTTCCCATGTGCTAATTCCACTCCTGGAGAAAGGGGCTCTTTTCCACATTTGTTCCTTGCTTGGATGACCTCCCATAGCTTCATGGCATTCTTTTAAGTTACCTTTACCTTTTATAGAAAGAACCTCATCTGGCATAGTTAATAGCATAGTTAATCATTTTTATATATAAAGCTTTCCTGTTCAAATTACTCTACAGTTTCTGCCTTCCTAATTGGACCCTGACTAAAGTCAGAGAATGGAGAAGATCTTTATTCCTTAGGAATAAACTTTTAAAACATTTGTTTAAAAACTCAAAATATGTTACAAAACAAAGAGCTACTTTGGTTTTCTGACAATTATTTATCTTAAATGAGCCCAATATCTTGATTACAATAAATGAAACAGAAAGCAGTAATAATTCACATTTTAGAAAGATAGATCTTTTTTTAAATTGATATCTTTATTGTCCAAAATTAGATATATTGTATTAGCAAAAATTATGTTGGTATCCCCATTTCCCTCCTTCCTGTCCCCAATTATTAAATCTTACCAAAATAAAACAAAGCCCTTAAGCAAACTAAAAATTAAAATCTAATTAAAATTAAAATCAAAATTTCAGTCTTGTTGTGCCAAATGAATGACTTCTATAGTTATTTTTTTAATTATCTGGAAAAAGCAGGGAAGAGTAGCACTTTTGCCTATAAAAGTGTAAGTGCAAACTAGGCCACAGACAATATTGGAAGTAATAGATTTGCTGTCATGCTACTTTACACACGGGGCCAAAGTTTGAGAATTATACTACCTCTCTCTCAGGGTGTGTCATGGTTTGATCCAGGTGTCCCCCACCCAAAAAAAATGAATGTGTTCTGAATGATTGATCCTCAGCTGATGGCAGTTTGGGTTTTACAACCTCGCTGGAGCTGTGTTGTTGGGGTGGGTCTTATGGGGGTTATAAGCCAGTGTTTGGCACACCTTCCTGCCGCTGTTTGCAGTGCTGTGGTGGAGGTGATGTCCACCCCTCTGCTCATGCCATCATTTTCCTTGTCAGGATGGAGTCGCCCATTGAGTCTGTGAGCCAAATAAACTCATTCCTCTACAAGCCGCTTTTGCTTGGGTTCTTTGTGCGCAGAAACTAGAATGCTGACTGCAACAGGGTGGTAGTGGGAAAAAACAAAACAAAACAAAAAAAGATGATTAAGGCCAGTGTTTATTATGTAGAAACCACCCAGAAAGGGTAGTAGTTGTGGCTATTGTAGTCCTTATCACTGTTATACAGTATTATTATCACAACCAACTCAAGCTAACTTAAATGTCAAAAGGGTTTCATAATGGGAAAGTCCAGAGGAAGAGTGAGCTTCAAGGTTGGCTAACCATATCATTAAAGACCTGTTTTGTTTTTGTTCATTTTTATATTTTATTTTTTAATTTCTCTCATGATGGTGACTTGAGTCTGAAGCCTTTTGTAGCTTTAGGCTTATTACTAATGAGGGATGTGCTTCACTATTCTCAGTTGAAAAGAGAGCTCTGCATTCTTAGCAAGAGTCCAGGGCTTCACTCAGACTAGACTGGTCTAGTTCATATGCTCCTCCTGAGCCAACAGCAAAATCAGAGAAATGTAGTATGCCAACTAACTTATGAGTCAGTCCTAGCCTACCATGAATCGTGGGTGCAATTAACCTCCTAAATCACCCAGAGGCAACAAGGAGAATAATGGCAATATGAATATTATGTAGACAATCACAAAACCTCGTTTAACTAATGTAATTTTTTTTATTTAGTCTTCTTATAATACTTGTATGAATTCACATTAGTATTTTATCAATATCAATATTGCAATGAAATAAACAGCAACAACAAAGCCCTTGTGTAGTTTTACCATGTGCCCAGGGTTTTACGTGCTTTACACATACTAATTCTTTTGGTTCACAAAACCAAAAAGGATTTAGGCAAGTTCTTCAAAGGTGGAGTCATGATTTAGACCCTATACAATATAGTCTTAATACTGGAATATTTAACTCTTTTGCTAGACTGCCACTCTTAAAGGGGGTGTTTTTAATATACAGGTATTTTATATGTATGTACGCATGTGTGCGTGTGCGTGCACACATGTTGTATAAAGTGCCACTGAGCTCATTTCTGTGACTCCTCTCCAAAGATAACCAGCACAACAACTGATGAGCTGATGAACAAATGATAAATGTTTACGCAAATGTCATGACAGACATTGGTTCCTGGAAGGTCTTATTTTCTTCCATGCAAACAATATTTTAAAACTCAATATCAAGAGTAGAGACAAAGCACCCAGCCTTTTCAGTTAAGAAAAACATTCTTAAACATCCTCCACTCGCTTCCCCTTTAGCTTCCAAATCTGAATAGCATCTTTAGATTACAGAGTCACTGCTGACAACCACTTTGGAGCCAGGGTCTCCAATGCCTCCAGAATTCTCTCAGCACCACCAGCTGTTTGATATTGAAAAAAAATTAATCTTGTCTTTTTCTGCTTTTTTGAAGAGACTCAACTGAGTTATATAATTAAATAGCCAGTCTCCCTCCCTGCCCACAATTATTCCTACACTTTGAGCACTACCTGAACTTTCCCCCTTCAAACAGTAGCTTGTGATTTTACCTGGAAACCATGTTTATTAAATCTTGCATCATGGATATGGTATCCATATAAACAAATGAAGAGAACTTGACTAGTTAACAAAAGGATAAATAGCATATAAAAAACCTTGAAATCACTCTGCAAGCTTTAAATAGTTAATCTTCCTAATATCCCTCTAGAGTCAGTTTTGCAAGATCAGATCTCTTTAATAGTCTGATTATTTTATTGACATCATAGATAAACCCAGAATTCATGGATTTTCCTTTCTGTCTCTTCCGCCTTTCTCTTCTGATCCCTCTCACTCTCTTTGTGCCTTAGAGGTTGCTGATAGGGTAGCGTAGTTAGTTTTTTGTTTTTTGTTTTTTTTTTGGTTTTTCGAGGTAGGGTCTCCCTCTAGTCCAGGCTGACCTGGAATTCACTATGTAGTCTCAGGGTGGCCTTGAACTCACAGCGATCCTCCTACCTCTGCCTCCAGAGTGCTGGGATTAAAACCATGCGCCACCATGCCCGGCTGATAACATAGTTTTTAACCTCCCCATTTACTGAGAATTATAGGTAATTCTTCTAATATTAGAAATTGTATTAGCCTGTTTATATTCACATGGAAAATTATTGATGACCTTAGACATTTCAGAGCAATTTCAACTTCATGAATTGATCAACAAAAATGTATTTCAGGTATTACAAATTTGTTTTCCATCATGTTGCAGTTACTGTTAGATCATCTAACCAAAAGCAGCTGCTAGGAGGAAAGTATTGATTTTGGCTTACATTCTCAAAGGGAAGAAGCTACATGAAGGCAGGGAAAAGATGGTAAAGCAAAGGCTAAACATCACCTTCTGGCCAACATCAGGTAGACAACAGCAGCAGCAGGAGAATGAGCTGAACTCTAGCAGAGGGAATCTGGCTCTAAACCCATAAGCCAGCCCCCAACAACAAACCTCTTCCAGCACCACCTCCCCAACTGCCATCAACTGGGAGCCAAGCATTCAAAGCACATGACTTTATGGGGGTTACCAAATACAAACCACCACATAGCATTTATAAATTCTGAATCTTTCTAAAGGGAGCCCAGTAATTTATATTTCATTCTAATTTTGAAACCACATTTCTAGGTTTCTCGATTTAGAAAGAAAACACTTTCAGACACATTGTTTTGGTTGGTGATTTGCACTGGCAGGAGGAATTCAGTACATAGATCAAAACAAGAGCATTATTTGGTAATAAACTAAATGGATTGCTACCTTGCAAGGGAGACAGGTAGCATTAGGGAGGCAATTCGACCGTAAGACCCATGGGAGATACTATTCTTAATTCCTGTCTGTTAAGTTGGAGCATAAGCAAACACCCAGCTAGCTGTAGCAGCTGCCAGAGTTGGAATTATCAGGTGCACGCATTCAAACCCAGCTCCTTCAGGACACAACACCCAGGTATGCTTGATTCTTCCAGATTCAGCCCCAGACCCAAAATAAAAAGCTTTGATCGCAAGGCTTTTGGTGGGACTGTTCATCTCTCAGCGTCTGGGGTTTTCACCACTGATAAGGTTTTGTTCTTCCCACCCTGGCAGCTGCAGGGTAGGAAAGGATATTTTTGTTTTCCCCTCTTTGGGGACTTTACATGGACCTGTCCTCTAGGCCCATAAATTTTTCAATGAGCCATTAGACCATGTGGATGCACTTATTTCCCCTTCCTTGGTCTGTGGACTCTCCCTTCCCACTCCTGACTTCTGTATAAATATAATCATTTAATAGTCATCCTTCTCAGTCTTGTTGTATTTTAATTATTGAAGTAATACAGACATGAGCTCAGGTTTAGGGTTTGTGTTTGAATCACCCCCCCTAGAAAATAACACCTCGTCTCAAAAGCTACTGCATAATACTTGAAACAGAACCCCCCCCCCACCAACAAGATGTCTCACTCTGTGATGAATGTCTGTCAACGTATGGAAACTTTTAATGGAAACTCAGTTAACCCTGAGATTTGTCATGGAATTTTTATGTCTACTAAGCTATCTATAACAGGTTTGGAAAGAAAAACTTGAAAATTGACTAAATCCGAAGGAACAGGATGTGCTGTGTCATCTTCCTTCAGTGATGGGATTGGATCTGCTCCTAGGCTGGGCTTGTTTCCCAAATTGGTGCTCAAGAGGAGGCTGGAAATCCAATCCTCTTTGCTTCTCAACTTCTCCACAAGTGCCTCCCTTTTGTATCTCCCTCGTTTCCTCTTACTGTGTCCAATTGTGTTGTGCTTACCTGTTCATCCAAAGACCAACTGGATAGAGAGTTATCATATAAAGGAGAATGTTCGAGAGTTAGGGAACCCAAGTCACTACTTTTTTCTTATTCTGAAAAATAATGGGCCTAAGGTACATCTTAACTACTCAGTTTTTCCCTCACAGATTTACTTTTTAAAAATAAGTATCAAAAAGGTTAAAATCATGTTTATCATCAAAACTATAAATAAATCTCATAATGTTAAGATGCAAATTGTGACTTTTTTAGACAAAAATTTTATTTTAAAAAAATGATAAATGTAGCTGGGCATGGTGCTGCACACCTTTTATCCCAGCACTCAGGAGGCAGAGGTTGGAGGATAGCTGTGAGTTTGAGGCCACCCTGAGACTACATAGTTAATTCCAGGTCAGTCTGGGCTAGAGAGAAATCCTACCTCAAAAAAACAAAAAACAAACAAAGAAACAAACAAACAAAAACAATAGATGAGCTGGGGAGATACCTGAGTGGTTAGAGGAGCTAGCTTGCAAAGCCTGCCAGCCCAGGATTCAATTCCCCAGTACCCATGTAAGGCTAGATGCATAAAGCAGTGCATGCATCTGGAGTTTGTGGACAACAGCAAGAGGCTCTGGTATATCCATTCTCTCTGTGTCTTTCTCACACACACACAAAAAAAAACTAAAAATATTTTTTAAAAAACAATAGAAATAAGCAGAAAGGCATAGATTGAATAAAAAAGAGACCATAAATTTACTGTGAATATAGAAAGGAATACAAAATGAATCTGAATCCCTTGATCCTTTGGCTTGTCCAATACCTGGTTATCTAGGCATCTCTTCATAAATAGTTCCTGCCCTCCTATAACTGCGTCTTTAGCCACAAAGACCCTTAAAGGTACCCCTAAGAAATGATTTGAATTTGAAGCATCCCACCAAAAAGCTCATTGTTAAAGGCTTGATTGTGAGCTGATGAGCTTCTCAAAACATGATTGGATCATGGAAGCTGTAACTTCATGTATTAGCCTATTAATTCATAGTTGACTAGAGTGGTGGAAACTGGCTGGAGGAAGTATATCTTGGCCCTGGTCCCTTCTTATTCATCTCTTTCTGCTTCATATCCAATATGAGATAAGCCATGCTGGTCTTCAGCATGCTCCCTGCCTTATAGACAGGGGCCCAAGAGCAATAGACAAGTGACCATGAACTGAAGCCTCTTAAAACATGAGCTAAAATAAATCTTTCCTCCCTGGAGCTATTTTCTTAGATATTTTGTCACTATGATTAACCTATCCGACTAATCTTTCTCAATGAGTGGACTAAAATTTTTTTATGCATCTTCCGTAAGACCATGAGCTCTTTAAGAACACGCAATGCACTTTAATAACCCCACAACCAGTATGGAACAAGTTCTGATATGAGTTCAGTCACTAATATGAGTTATAGTTCAAATATAAGAAATGTAAAGACATTTCTCCTAGTCTATTGCTCTCCTGATTTCTATCATACTCTCATAATAAGCAGAAATTATTTTAAATGTGGGTACCAAATGCGAATATCCCCACCAAGAAAGCAATACTTTGGCAAAAACTTATGTTGACTTGCAAACTAATATGAGTTACTCCCCAGTGCACAGTTGATAGATTTGGGGGAAGTAGTTCTAAAAAAGGAGCATCTGTCATCTCTTTAGGGCTTACCCTTCATTTTTAATAGAAACTTAAATCTTAGGATCAGCCCTGCTGTTGACCATAGGCCAAAAAATTCTAGAGCATTAGCCTACCATCAAGTAGAGTCTAGAAGAATTTTTCTACTCCCACAAATTCCATGCTTGGAGCAAGGCCATTCTATAAGCCCTGATTTAATCATCTCAATGAAATTTCTCAATGAAATTGTCCACCCCATGCAGCCTAGCTGTCCAATTAGTTTTTTGGCCCAAGTCACAAGGACATGGGTCTCTCTGAACCCTAGTTAGCAATCAAGATACCTGGCTTTCCCTAGAAAAGTCTATATTCTAAAGATTCTTCATAGTAAGGCCTTCCACCCAGACCTGCACTGAAAACTCCACTGTCCCACTCAGAGCTCCTCATTACTTGGTTAGCAATCCCTTGGCCATTTGACTCTGCCTGAATCAGAACCCGGCTTTTTCCTCCTTCCCTCCAGTTTGTTTGGTATCCCTTTTTCCTCGACTGCCTAGTCACCAAAATCTGAACCATGCCAATCCTGCTTAGGTCCCCATTCATTCTTTCCTCTCCGTAGCAAGTACCTTCCCATTGCTGGGACAAAACACCCAACCAGAGCAGCTTAGGGAAGGAAAGGGCTTATTTCTGACTTCCATTTTCCAGGGGAAGTTTCATCACCTCAGGGAAAGCATGGCAGGAGCAGGAAGCTGGCTGACATCATCACATATCAGTAGGGAGGGAATAGAGAGAGTAAGCCTGGACAGGGGGTGAGGATGTATAGCTGGGACTGAGAAACAGCAGGTGAACATCCGGGGCTTCACCACTGCGCTTCCCCCAGAGTTTGTATCTCAGATTGCCAAAGAATTGGACAACTTTGACAGAGAGCATTTTCTTATCATATCTAGATTAGAGTCAGTTCAAGAGGATTTGGGAAAGACATAGGGAACTCAGCCCAACCACCATGTCCAGCCACCAGTGTGGGGAGAACACGTGGGAGAGGTTTTAGCAAAATCTATACTGTTCAGCTAAACAAGCAGGAAAAGATCATGAGAAGGAAAGGTTCATGTGGGAAGGAAATCCAGCCCCTCACCACAGCTTCATGTATTAGTCTTCATGTATTAGCTTATTAATTCATAGTTGAATAGAGACAGGGGTCCAGGACCATTAGGCTGTGGTGAGGAGCTGGGGAGACCTTACCGGTCCCTAGAGAGTCAGAGGTCCTTCTTCTAGGCCATCCATGTGCATGAGGAAGAGACAGAATTATCTGTTCAATGAGTATTTTCTGCCCCAGGTGAGCAGAGAGACAGGTGGTTGGTTCATTCCTGACCAATCAGTTTTAACACTTAGGTTTGAGCTCTAGCTAGACACTTCCTACTCAAAGGGAGGGGGTCTATGGAGCTTACCTGAAACTGTCACAGATGGACAATAAAGTCCAAGGCCACTCTCAGTGGGACACTCACTCCAGCAAGGCCCCAGCCACTACGAATCAGGCACAAGGCTTAGTCACAAGCACATGAGGCTGTGAGGGTGACATTTTACATTCGAACTACCCCACTCTCCCGTAGTACTATCTTCATTTCTATCTGCCCTCGCCACATGGTTTATAACTCTTTGAGGAAAAATGAAGGTAGAAGAGGGGAGAGGAATAGAAAGTGGAAGAGGAGCCAATGGGGACAACAAAGATTTAAAAATACCTGATTACCTCGCATTCTTTGCCTATAGCCTAAACTAGTCAGTGGTATATGTTTTTACTTTCATGTACTCAAACATAGTTTCTTCAATAAGTAACTAACTTTTGCTTCTGTGTTATTGCCCTGGGAGCCTTTCTCAAGTAAAGTCCCACCAGGCTGAGGCTAACATCCCAGGAATAGCCAGTTCATCAGGAGCTTGGATGTCAGCCAAATTCAACCCCCCAAAGTAAAAAGTAGATCGAAGGGGCATTCCCCAGTTAAGACAGAAACATTGCTTTTTCAAAAAGCCATGCTTTTAAAACTTTACTTCAAAAATGTAAATTCTGGAGAAATTAAATTTTCTTTTGCCAGTGCTTTCTTAATTTTTTGATGATTTGTTTGCTATGTTTACAGCATTAATATGTTTATAGTATTTGTTTCTACAGCCCAAAAGAATGTTTAATATCTCATTAGTAAGATTGTTATAAGGCATATGGTGTGGCAGGAAATTTAATCCCTTGTTATATATTTAATGAGTAAATGGAATGTTTTAAATCACAAACTGATCCAACATGTTAGGTCCCTCCATGTAGAGAATTATTCCAATATCTCAGGTTGTGTTAACATATAATTTTTAGGAGTCAACTGTGTTTTAAAGTAGAAAAGAAGATAGACTGTGGATCAGAAGTTGCAAACTTTTGATTTTTACTGACTGGCACTTCCACAGACTTCTGATCTGGACAATGCTGGAACTCACCAGGGAGGCTGCTCACTGGCTAATCTCTATCCAGTTCAAGAGCTGATGTGGGAGAGCATACTGCAATAATTAAGAAATTGCAATTGGATCCAAAAGACTTCAATGAGATTGGGCGTGTTCAAGGTGGGATGGCCATAGACCCACAAGACTTGGGTAGCAATCCCTGGGCTGCTTTCTACTTGATGACCTTGGGCATTTGCCCACTCCTATTTCCTCATCTGTAATAATAAGGAAATGGAAAAGATGGCATCTAAGGCCATTTCCAGCTCTAAAATCTCATTTTTGTTTTTATTAGGCTTCACCCAAGCAACCTCTGTAGGTCATAAAGCAAGGAAAACCATTCTCAAATTTAGTTTTCACCTGCTGTTTATAAATAAATTGCTTACGTCATGATGTGACTTCTCCAAGGCCATTTATCTAAGAAGTTTACTTTTATATAACATGAAATATACTTCATCCAAAAAAATGTTTGCCTGTAATTTCTAGCTTTTCCATTAAAATGCTTTAACTATTTAGGTAAAGTATCTTTACCTCAAAAGGAAGTCAGAGTTGCAGTCACGGGTGGTTTCAGAATCTTTTCTGGTAGTTTTTGCTTCATTTCAATATCTTGCCACGATTGGCTGTTGAAAGCTACAAATAAGGAAGTCTTCAAGTCAGGGGATTTCTCAGTGGAAGTTCCCAGTTCTGCACAAGGGAGAGTTCAGGACAGTTTAATCTTCATTGGCAGAACTGTACAGACAGCTCTCAGAACGTTAACTGCCTACATCTTTTAGGAGAAATAGTCTTTGAAGGAAGACTTGGATCCTGAAAACCAGGTAATCAGATTTTAGTAATTCCTATCTATTCTGGTCTTTCTCTCTCTCTCGCGCTTTCTTTCTTTCATTCATTCATTCATTCATTCTTTCTTTCTTTCTTTTTTTCGCATGTAGGGTCTCCCTTTAGCCCAGGCTGACCTAGAACTCACTCTGTAGTCCCAGGCTGGTCTCAAACTCACAACATTTCTCCTACCTCTGCTTTTTAAATGCTGGGATTAAAGGCGTGAGGCTGGCAAATTCCTATCAATTCTTAACCTAGTAAGGTGGCCAGATATTTCAAGTATTACAAGATTCGCCGTCAATAATGACTGTAATCATTGTTACACTTTGAAACTTGGCATTAAAAAAGCCAAGATCCAAGGAAATGTAAAATACTATGATCTTTTGCCTTTTTGCTTAATTTTTAAGATAGAAGTTATTATGGGCTTAATTTAAATGGGTCTTTAAAGTTTATATTTGAAATATATAAACCTTCTCCAACTAGCGATTTTTATAACACTATATAATGCTCAAAGATGTTTGGCCAAAGTTAGGTTGAATAAAGCTTACTAGGTTGAAAAGTAAATTAAAAGTGAATCTATCATACTCTCTTGTTTATATTTTGAAAAACAAATTCTAGCCTCATGTGTCTATTCAAACATTAAGTTTAATCTTCTTTCATTTCATAAGAAATGCAGGATAATATTTCATGATAGGAAAGTGTGAACCTTTTAAGCAATTCTGCATTTCCTATTGTAGAATATTGAAACCTATAGAATCACTATAGAAAAGTATTGTAGTCTATACGCAACATCCTTTCATTTTCACCATTAAAATGGATGCTAAAATTGTACAGTATTGAGTTATTCTCTTGAGAATAATTCTATAGTAAACATCAAGAACTCTTATCACAATTATATTACTAGCTGTTATTTATTGGGTATCTGATGAAGGAAAATGGACACCAGATATACAGTGGCACTCTTAAGTGGCAGCGTTGAGTATAGCCTAATTATAAACTTATATCACTTCGATTTTTCCTGTTCCTTTTTTTTTCAAATTACCATTGCTCTGCTTACTTGCAATATTAAAACTGTGTTTGGGGGATGTTTTAACCAAGCTACCCTAAAGAGAAAATGTCTTCATTTTGGAATAATCATGTCATTCCTAGACTCTTTCTTCCTTCCCAATTTCCTTATTCCTTCCAGGGTACTCTTCCATATGTGCATAGGTGAACACACCTGTTTGGCTCTGTGTGATGTGAAACTATACACATCAGATTCAAAGTGCCCAGGACTCATACTCAGTAGCCAACTAGGGTTCTAGATCAAAGTCCTGTTATTTCTCTTAAACATCTGTGACCATGAGAGATGGCTAACTGGATGATTCAACACAAGTCTGCTAACTTCCTCTGAGACAAAGTTCTGGTTGGAATTTCATGAAACTTATGCACTACCTTGAGGAATATGATCATCCATACTGTATAAAATCTTCCTGTCTATGACCATTCTATGTCGTTCATGCATGAAGGCATCAGTAAACATAAGCATTGTTTGTTGATTATAGAATATATTCCAGGACATTTATTTTGTCTTGTTATGGGTATAGTAGGAGTATTATCTCAACCAGAATACTCTTTCCATTATATATCTAATTACTACAAGCATCTGATTTCAAAATTTTATCTTTCATCTAGCCATTGTATGGGTCCCTTGCTTTTTTAAGTTATTTTAAGTAATTCATATGTGATCTACAGAAAATATGAATGTCTCTTCCCTTTTGTCTTCTTATCACATTGGCTAGAATTTCTGGAACAGAGCTTAATAATGAAAAGCAGTCAATGCTGACATGTTCCTGATCTCAGTGGGAATTTCCCTTGTGGTTAATATTAAGAATAACATTGCTGTTGGCTTGAGATAAATACATTTATTATAAACACAAACAACTACCAAATATCCTAGTTTACTGAGGGTGCATTTAATTTAAAATATCAAGATTTCATGTTAAACTATATTTAAGACATGAATCTAGTTATCAAAAATCATGTTACTATTCTGATTATGTCTATTTTAAAACTGATTTATAGTTTTAAGCTGTATTTTGTTGTTGCTCAGATTAAAATAATAAACTGGTTGAGCAAACCAAACCAAAGCCTTTACATTTCCTTTTTCTCTTCAATTTACATACTTAGATGCGCCTCGATGATTTTTGTTTCACAATTGAGTTCACAACTCAAACTAAAAGAAAAGAATGAAAGCAATGTGGCATAAGCCTAAGAACTCTATCTAAGCAGAGCAACCAGATATACAAAGAAAGCAGCTGTTTCTAAGCTTTGTGTAAACAGCTTTCTTCTGTTACATCAACTAGGTTATGCAAAATGGGTGTCCAAATTGATTATTTTGTATCTAGTTTATATTAAGAAAATATGTGCTGAAAAACAAATGTTTGTGACTTACTGAATTTTTGCTTTCATTTTCATGAGTGAAAGGAATCTGTATTATTTTCATTTTCTGGAGCTAATCACTGAAGGCTTTTCATGTTAAAGTTAGGCTACCTTCATAAAACAATATAATAAAAATGCCAGAATGTTCCATGTTCTAACAAAAGCTTGGTAGAAGTTGTCCATTCCTTGAAATGTTTAAGAAATTAATCCAAAATACTGTCTGGCTTTTGCACTCGCTTGGAAGTAATTCAAATTCTTCTTTAAGAGCTTTTCCAGTGCCTTCTATTATTACAGAATGATTCAAATTTTATGCTGTTTTGTCACATAATTTAGATTTGTTTTTGCTTAAAAATAATTCTTTTGATCATTTTTTTTCAAATATATTGGCATGCATAGTATTGTGTGTACTTTTTAAAAACCATCCCCATAACTATATGGGTAACCCTTTTTAATTACTCAGTTTGCATACTTTCTCTCTCTCTCTCTCTCTCTCTCTCTCTCTCTCTCTCTCTCTCTCTCTCTCTCTCTCTCTCTCACACACACACACACACACACACACACACACACACACACACCCTTTCTTTCTTTCTCTCTCCCTTATTGGGTTTATCTCAGAACTAATATCTTAGATGCCACATTTCATAGTTAGCATTTTAAAGTAGCCTTTTATCATTATTAATATTTTTTCTGTGTATGTACATGTTTATGTGTGTGCAAGTGTGTATTAATATTCTCTTAATGCTTTTTTTACTACTTTACCTTTCTCGTGTGTTGAATGTGTTTATGTATTTTTAATTCCTTTCTGTGTTCTAATGAAAATAAATTTTTTTTAAAAAAATTAGAACCATTTTAAAACTTTTTATATGTCACTTTCACATTATCACTGTTGTTACAGTTTAGGACTTTTCTGCTTTGGAGTTTTGGAGTGTCTGTGTATGTGCGTATTGAGGATTGAAGACAGGGCCTTGCATGGCCTCAGCATGCATTGTATTTTACAGTTTTGTTTTCTCTTTGATTGAAAGTTATTTAGGACAGTAAAACTGTTTTCAAACAATCTTAGATTTAGAGAAAAATGAAGCAAACACAACAAACAGTTTTCACATGTTACTCTAATTCCTTCCCCAGTTAAATGCTCCCTATTATTAATATCTGCATTATGATGTTATATTTGTCATAATTAATCCCAATCTTTTAGGTTCATTGATTTTTTTTTTTTTGATTTTTATTCTTTTTTTAACTTATATTTATTTATTTACCCTTTCTTATTTTGCTACTCTTTATTGGTTCCTTTATCCTGTTAATTTGGGTTTAGTTTTCTTTTCTTTTTCTGGTTCTTACCTCCTATCTCAGTCTCCTGACTGTTGGGATTCCAGGCCTGCACTACCATTGCTGGCTTTGGGCTTCTTTAAAGTCGGTGTTTACTACCGTGAATTCCCAGTGAGCACTGCTTTCACTATACAAGTTTTGTTATGTTGCAATTTTGTTTTCATTCATCTCTAAATCTCTAACAAAATCTACTTTCCTTTGTGATTTCTTTTTGACTCGTAGGGTAAGAATGTGTCACCTGGGTTGGAGAGATGGCTCAGTGGTTAAGGCGCTTGCCTCCAGTGCCTAAGGCCCCTGGTTTGATTCCCCAGGTCCCACATAAGCCAGACCCACAAGGTAGTGGCCCTGGTGTTCTCTCTGTCTCTCTCTCTCTCTCTCTCTGTCTCTCTCTGTCTCTCTTTCTCTCTCTCTATCTATCTGCTTGAAATGAATAAATAAAATATTTTTTTTAAAAAAGAATGTGTCACCTAGTTTTCAGCCATTTTGTTACTTAATTCATGCATTTCTCATACCTTTTTTATCTTTTAAATTTTTATTTATTTACAAGCAGAAAGAGACAGAGAATGGGTGCTGCAAGCAAACTCCAGATGCATGAGCAACTCTGTACATCTGGCTTTATGTGGGCTTTGCAAGCAAGTGTCTTAACTGCTGAGCCATCTCTCCAGCCCCCAACCATTTTATTTCTTTTTCAAAGATCCAAATAGAGTAAAAGTGTTCAAGCTTGGCCATATATGAATGAGAATGTCACTTAACAAAATGAATGCAATGGACATGGGTAAATATCAACAAACATTGAATTCTTTCACCATGACACAACCTTGTGCCACAACCATTAATAATAAATCAAGTGGGCTGGGGAGATGGCTCGCTAGTTCAAAGAGCATGCCATAAACCCATGGAAAAGCCAGACACAGTAGCACAGGCATCTGTCATCTCAGAACTCTCTCAGCAAGATGGGAGGTAAGTCCAAGAGAAGTTTGTAAGCCAACTGTCATGGTGTATGCAGCCTGTCACAGACAAGGTAGAAGGTGAGAGGACTGACACCTCAAGGTTGTCCTCGTTGTCCTCTGACCTCCACAAGTATCCCCCAGCACTCATGTGCGAGGGCTCTCTCTCTCTCTCTCTCTCTCTCTCTCTCTCTCTCTCTCTCTCTCTCTCTCTCTCTCTCAAAACAAAAATAGTGCAATTCAATTGTCATTGCATTTGGCACTAGCATCCACCATATAAGTGAATTGAAAGATGCTAACGCTGGCCAGATATGATCCATTTCTCTAATGCTAGTGTTCATTTAGGAACTTGCCACAACAAATAAAATATTTCCTCTGAGTTAAGAACAGAGCAAACATTATTTACCAGAATTCTCACTATGAAATTCAAATATTTCCTGAATTATTAAAAGAACAATCTTTATTGTTTGTTTGTTTTTTGAAGTGGGGTCTCGCTCTAGTCCAGGCTGACCTGGAATTCACTATATAGTCTCAGGCTGGCCTTGAACTCACAATGATCCTCCTACCTCTGCCTCCCAAATGCCATGGTTAAAGGTATATGCTACCACACCTGGCCAGAAAAACAAAATTTTATTTATTTATTTATTTGCAAGGGGAGAGAGAGAGAGAGAGAGAGAGAGAGAGAGAGAGAGAGAGAGAGAGAGAATGAGAATATGCCATACCAGGGCCTCCAGCCACTACAAATGAACTCCAGATGCATGTGCCACTTTCTGCATTTGGCTTCACATGGGTACCGGGGAACCGAACCAGGGTCATCAGACTTTGCAAGCAAGTGCTTTAATCACTGAGCCATCACTTCAACCCTGAAAGAAAAATCTTTAGAACAATATTAAACATTCCCATACAATCACAATAGAAAATCTATTTCTAAATTCAAAATATTAGTACTTGCTTGAGGAACAATTTAGACAAGGTAGTTTTTTTTTTTTGACAAGGTAGTTTTTGACATAAAACATTTTGTGGAAAACTAAGCCATCTTTTAATTTGGCTTTAATTTCAAATTAAACAGATCAACTTGAAAGTGCTTCCAAAATGCAAACATGGAGCCTCTAGTCAGAATTCATGATAAAACAACAGAAAACCCTTCTAGTTTAATGTTTAGGGATTTAAAATGGAAACTCAAACTCACAGCACAACACTGTATGAGCTTTTCCTTCCTCGGAGTCAAAGAAGTGCTATTATGCTCTTACATGGTGTTGTATTTCAACAAGAGACTCAGCTAATCTTTCAGATGTCTGTTTGACATCCTTCTCGACAGCTTCTTGCTTGTCTGAAAGACATTCTGTCATGGCTGCCATTTTCCTTAAACTCCCTGGTGAGTGTATGATGCCATGTTTCTATGATGCCATGTTTCCATCTGTCCACCTAGCAGCTGCTTGGTGAGCATAATCACGTCGGTGCTGTAGGTGCATGCCTTCTCCAAGAGCCTTGTCATGGACTGCCTGAGTCATGCTTTCAAACATGGTGTTCTAGACAGCATGTATCAAATGCCTTCCCATGCTCTTACTCTCCCGACCTCCATTCTTCACTTCCTCTTTGTCTGCATTCTTTGTGACTGAGTCTTTACCGTGTGCCATTTTATTTTATTCTCATTTCCTTTTGTGTCTTACATAATCTCAAGTATCCCTGGTTGGCCTTGAACTTACTATGTAGCTGAAGTCGAACTTGAACTCCCGATCCTTCGGCATTCACCTCTCCATAGAGCCACCCCACTTGGCAAGTACTATGCCAACTGCGCTATTTCCTCAGCCTTCTTTTGTATATTTTTAGAAGTTATTTTCTAAGTGGTTACATGGGGTTTAAAATTAACAATCTAAATTTGTCGCAACCTAATTCAAATGGACGGAACTTTGTTTCAGTTTGTTTCAGAACAATTCCTATGTAATTTAATCCTTTCCTTTTGTGTTATAATTAATTCTTTATATATTACATGCCTTTAACATAGATTTATAATATTGTTTAAGCATTTGTTTTTAAATTGTGTAGGAAATAAAAAGAAATTAATAAAATATATTGTACTGACATTTACATTTACCTACTTAGTTAATTTTTACTTTTCTAGATGTTTTCTTGATATGATAAAGGTCTATTATTTCTTTTTTAAAAAATATTTTATTCATTTTCAAGCAGAGAGAGAGACGGAGAGAGAGACACAGAGAGAGAGAACCAGGGCCACCACCTTGTGGGTCTGGTTTATGTGGGTTCTGGGGAATTGAACCCCCGGGGCCTTAGGCACTGGAGGCAAGTGCCTTAACCGCTCAGCCATCTCTCCAGCCCTGTCCATTATTTCTTTATATGCTTTCAAATTATCTAGTGGCCTTTAAAAAATTCAGCTTCTAGTACTCCATTTATCACTCTCTAGAATACATCTACTAACAAACATGCCTTCAGATTTTATTTAATATCAACCTGTCTTAATCCTCCTACATTTTTGGAAGGATATTTTTATTGAGTATAAAATTCTGCCTGCATCATGTTTCTGTCTTTCCCAGGATGACCTTATACTTGCTATTCAGCCAAGAGTGGCCCCTACATCCCAAGTGCTGGAAATTCAGGCATGCACCATGACACCAGCTCCTCATCTGCTGACGCTTCCAAGATTCTTTTCTTTTTGTATTTGTCTCTTGCTAGTTAGCCCTCAGTATGGATGTCTTTGGGTTCATCCTATTTGAGGAGTGTATTGAGCTCCTCACATGTAAAGATTCAGTCTTATGAAATTACGAAGTTTTCAGACATTATGTCTGCTAATCCAGTTTTGCTCCTTTTCTCTCACTTTTCTCTTTTTAAATATTTTTTATTTATGAGAGAGGGGGGGAGAATGGGTACACTGGGGTCTCCAGCCACTGTAAACAAACTCCAGATGCATGAACTACTTTGTGCATATAGTTTTATGAGGGGAATCAACCCTGGTTACTAGGCATGGCAGGCAAGCACCTTAACCACTGAGCAATCTCTCTAGCCTCTCTCTCTCTTCCTTTTATGACTTTCATAATTCTTATGTTTGTAAGGTTGATGGTATCTCCTAAGTCCTTCAGGTACTATTCACTCATTTTCATATACTTTCCTTTCTAATTCTACAACTAAATAATTCCAGTTTCTTTATCAAAACATTCTTTGTCTCTTTCTTCTACCTGCTTAAATAGTCTTTGGAAGCCCTCTAATGAGGTTTTTGTTATTTTACTTTCCAAATCCAAATTTTACTCTACTTCTTTTTAAAACAATAGTTCTTTATATTCTCATTTTATTCATACATGTTTCCTGTTTTCCTTGAGTGCTTTTTCCATGTTTCCTTTAGCTCTTTGGATATATTTAAGACTGCTGATTTAAAGTGTTTTCCAGGAAATCCACTATCTGACTTTTCTCATGTCCCTTTTAAATGCCCCTTGTAATCATGGTTACTCATTCAAATTAAAAATCAAATATATATATATATATATTATATAGTTGACACATATAAACTATAAAGTTATAGAAGTTCTCTATATTGGTCATTACTGAGTTTCTCCTGTAGGTCAGGACCTGTTCCAGTATTATTCCATTATCCACATGTAGCCTTTGAGGCAAGTATTATTTCTTGCATCTGACAGAAGAGGAAATTGAGGCACCAGATTACTAAGGTCACATGGTGAGGAAATAGCTATAACCATGCATGGCTGAGGCAATTTTAATACAGAAATCATATTCATAATTGGCATGCTTTTTCTTCTTTCAGCTTAAGTTTACTTACCCTTTGGAGCAATGACCTCCTAGGCCTTTGCTTAGGGGCTACAAGTTTCCTTACGATCAGTTTAATAGCTGTATTAACTTCAAAAACATCTAGATGTGTATCTTGGGATTTCCAGTATAATTTATGTCATGGGGGAGAAAGCACAGGGGCACATAGTGAGCCTACAATTCTAATCTGGAAGAGGAATCAAATAGGATCTTGCAGAGAACTCAGCCTTTTAGTAGAAAACTCAAAAGACAGGGGGTGGGGGGATGTGAAGAACATGTTTGTGGGAGAAGAAATCATATTAACAAGCACCTGAGAACAGAAGAAGGAAAAGTAAAGGTTTAAATAAATTCACAATACGAGGAGAATGCATATGGTTCTATATAGATATTGAAAGAAGACACATTGCAGATCTATTGTTTGGATTTTATATTAAGGTGATGAGAAGTGAGTCTAGTTTTTCTAGGAACACAACAACATTAAACTTTGGCAAGAGAGGATGTGAGAATAGTTAGATGGGCATTCTGATAATTATGAATTGGTGCTTTGAACAAAGCAATGAGGAAAGATTATGACATTGAAAAGATACTCCAAATAAATAATACTTTTAAAAAAGATACATCATATGTCATCAGAGAACTGCAAATTAAAACAACAGTCGGATACTATTACCTATTAGAATAACCACAACCCAGAACACTGACAATACCAAATGCTGGAAGATATTGGAAGGAACAGGAACTCTGGTTCGATGCTGGTAGACATGCAAAGCAGCAGAGTCGCTGTAGAAGCCAGTGGGGCAGCTTCTTACATCTAAACATACTCCTATCGTGTGATTAGCAATCACTTTTTTATTTGATTTAAGGAATTGAAAATTTATTTTTTCCCTCACAAAAATCAGCTCATTTTTTAATAGTAATTTTCTAAGCAGCACTTTTTATTTTGTTTTTTCAGGTAGGGTCTCACTCTAGCCCAGGCTAACCTGGAACTCACTCTGTAGTCCCAGGATGACCTTGAACTCACAGTGATTCTCTTACCTCTGCCTCCTGAGTGCTGGAATTAAAGGTGTGGGCTACTAGGCTAGCTTTCAACATCACTCTTCTGAAGGATGTTGGTAATGTTACAAGCTAAAAGT
>PVHP010022140.1:0-28861 GCA_004024765.1 Zapus hudsonius
AGGAACTCTCAGGCTATTTTCCTGCTGTTTTTTCAATCATATGTTCATGATGATGTTGAAGGAATCTAATCTTCTCAATATTTATTCATATATTTAGCAAGAGGAAAAAGCTTTTATATGTATTTTGAGGGAAATGGTAATTCTGTTTAATGTCCAATCATATCTTTTTCATCTTGAGACAAAAATAATTGATTTTAATGTGTAAGAGACAGAAGTGTGGTCATTTACAGATAATTATGATTTCAGGTATCGTCATTTTTCAATTACTTTGTATTGCATTTTTTAATTATTTAAATTTCACAGTAGACTCACTTATTAAGAAATTTCTAAGGTTTGCTGTAATGAACTATGATAAGAAGGGACTGGAATTATAAGGAAGCAGAGCAATTCTTATAGACATTTGTAAACCAAGTAAAGCCAAGTAATAGAATATATCCATAGTGAGCATGTTAGTTCACATGTGTGCTAAGCAAAATGTCTTTTAAAATATACTTTTTCTGTGGACTCGAGAGAAAATGACCTTCACTTCAGATTAGGGCACTGACCAAAGACCAAAAGGCTTTCCTCCAATTCTGGCTTAGTTACCCATTGAGTGTATTGAGTTCCCCAACAGGAATATAGTGAAGGGCCATGAATGACTCAAACTCAGCTACATTGACAAACAGATCGCTTCAGTGTTGCCATCGACTCCTTAAAGCTACGTCTCTGGAGTTCTCTACACAGTTACAGGCAAGGCTGCTTGTCAGAATGTCTCATCTTCGTTGCAATTGTAGCTGCTTCAATAACCATGAGGAAAGTCCTTTCTTTTTTTTTTTTTTTTTTTTTTTTTTTTTTTTTCAAGGTAGGGTCTTGCTCTAATCCAGGCTGACCTGGAATTCACTATGTAGTCTCAGGGTGGCCTTGAACTCACAGTGATCCTGCGTGCACCACCACACCCAGCTGAGGAAAGTCCTTTTGAATATTGTATATCTTGTTTACTTCTTGGGCCTTGTAGGTTTCATTTATTTTTTGAGGCTTATGAGTCTTCCTCTATACTTGCACACACACACACACACACACACACACACACACACACACACACACACTAAGTCATGACAAAGAAGTTGAGCTAGCTTGCATATTGGTAATTCTTGTTATCATTTTCTCTAAGATCAAGAAACAATAACAAAAGTAGTTTTAGTTGTCATTTTCATATACGGATTTGGTGTCCTATTTACACTTTACATTTCTGTAATTCTCAATGGTCAGCAGAGGTTTTCATATGGTCACTAGCTCACTGGTGTCATCCTCCAACATCCTATGTCCATTAAGTGTATTTGAAAGAAATAAAGATGAACTGCATGGACACTGGGAGGAACTAAATCAAGAGCTCGAGAAAACTACTCAAGTCTAACTGACCTGCCTGGAAAACCTGCAGGAACTGACGACTTGGTCATGCTTAGTATCAGCTCTAGACAAAGCAATGTGTCAGGATGTTGTCGTAATCAGACACAGGTTGCTGGGATGAATCTCCCAACCAGGCACAATTTGGGGGAGGAAAGTATTTATTGAAGTAACAGACCCAGGGGAAGTTAAGGAAAAAAGGCTGGCCCCCTTTCACAGATCTAAGCAGAGAGACAGCACCTCCAGAAGCAAGCAAGCAAGCACACTGTGACGCTGTAATTCACAAAATGAAGAACTGCTAGACCAGGGTTCAGGTTTTTCTTTTGCATATCTATCCCTAGTATTTTACATCCAATTTAGAAAGGGCCAGTACCCAGTAGGCCAGGCCAAAGTGACACTTCCTCCAGCCAGAAGCCTGGAGACAATTAGCAATTTAATAAACACAATTATAATAGATTCTATTGGGGGACATTATTCAAACTACCACAGATGCTTCACTTAAAAGGCAGGTCTGTTCTCATGTATAGGTGCAGTAATTAAAACCTTGGTGTTTTTGTCACTAACTCAATGATAGGACTATGATAGGACTGGTCAAGGGGTTGAATTCTGGCCATTTCTTCTTGGAAAGCCAACAGCAGGACTTCGTTTCCCTAACAAAGAGTTAAATCTTCTCCCTTCAGTGTTTCATAAGATGGGACACTCTGCAAAGAAGAGAATCAGTTAAATATTGAATAACACCAAGTGATAAATATTTACTGCTTGTGTGCTGTCATCACTCATTTGGATCTAATTACTTCATCTATATTCCCTCTCTTTTCACTCCATCCTCAAAGGCAAAGCTCACATGCTAAAATACCTTCAGGACCAATTAGTCTATTATTCATTCATCACCTACTTCAGAAGTGTTACTCTGTAGTGGCTTCAGACAGTTACTCTCAAGATCTTCAAAAATGCATCATTTTCTCTTGTCTCTTTGTCCTGTATATCAGTTATTCTATTTTCATTATTTTATTTCATTTTGCAGAGGTACAGCATCCATTTTCCGTTCATCTTGAAATCATCCTTATGCTTCTTTTTATCTCTTATCGCATTATCTTCTTCATATTTTATCTATCACCAAATTCACCTTCTGAAAATTTTAGGAATATGTCACATATTATTCCATCTTCTATTTTAACTGCATCACATAACTACTGTGCAAATCAATAAATTTTGCCCAAAGTCTGTCAGATTTCATTTTAATCCCTGACTAATTCCTGTATTCTCATGCATTAGTGAATCCATGATAACAAAATCTGTCAAAGGAAACAAACATTTTTGCTCTTATTAAATGCTAATTGAAATTTAGTCATAAAGTGAATGATATCCCATAATTGAAAGCTGACAGCAATCGCAAATTGCAGCCTCGGTTTGTTTCCTTCCTGTCTCCTTTTAAATGCCTGGTGGTGAGGATGGAGGAAACATCCAGGTGGCTTTCAATGTCAGTATAATACCATATATTAAGGAAACATAATTAGATTTTCATAATAAATTTACTATTTATATTTTATCTAAAAGAGCAAATAGCATGAATCATAGTCATGAATCAAGTGCATTGACTCTGCCCCAGTCCCATTAACTAGAATAAAACATGCATTGTATTTGATTATAAAAGAAAATGGCCAATAACAGAATTCCTGTGATTATGCTTCTTGCTTTGAGCATGCCAGAATCAACTGTCATTCAATATTATTCTCACCTGCGATCCATTTTAACCATGAACTACACTGTTGACATAAATAAATATGTGCACTTAGCCTTCTAGTAACATTTGAGACAGCCCATTTGGTTTTCTATTGGGTATTATCTTTATAGAAATGGCCTTCACTGTTAGCGAAGACTTAGTTATTATGTGAATTACCTTCATGAGCCATGACTTTCAAACTGCAATTGTGAGCTATTCCCACAGGAGGTCTCCTTGCATATGGCTGTAGAGCCTTTCTGGCTACCCCTAGACACATGGGGCTTCTGTATTCTCTATAGCCCAAAGTAAGCACAGAACTACAAACTTGCTGCCTTCATTTTAACATGCATCCATTTAAGCAAGGGGCATTCTCCCAGAATGACTGAGGAAATCACTCGCCTCTGAATTTATAAAATGTAATACTCAGAGAAAATGTTCCATAATGCACTTCACAGAGTGCTTACAAGAAGGAAATGAGGGATGTATATATCACGTTCTTTACTGTATTTGTTGGCAGTGCGTTTTAGCTCTAGTCAGTGGTGCTGACCCTGTCTATTAGTTGATGACCCTCCTTCCATAAGCCTGAAAGGCATATTGGTCTATCAGAGGACAACACTGCCCTTGTCCTCCTGTAGGTGAGGAAATTGAACTGAAAGGGAGCTCTGGGGGAATTTATTCTATTGCTTCTAAACAGCCTCTGAAAATCCTTAGAGTGCTGGTCGGACTGCTTTATTTTCAAGTGAAGGAGAGTGGACACACATGACTCTCCTCCCTGTCCTTTACCACCGAGGGCAAACTTTATTCTCAGTGTCTGAACACACCAGTCAACTGCTAACTTGAAGGCCTTTAGCCTCCTGAGTAAGATCTTAAAAACATTCTGTAAACATGCTTGCATCCATTTTATGAAATTCTGAATTTATTAAGGGACAACCACATTAAAAAAAACAAATAATTTAATATAAAAAGTCATTTAAAAATTTTAAACTTTGTATTATGATTTAGAGAATTATTTTCTTAGAAAGGGAATCTTTTTTTTTTTTTTGCTTTGTGTGCTATATAATCCACTGTTATATTTGTCTGATACCTTTACAAATCTAGTAAAGCCAGATTAAAATGTTTTAATAAAGTGATACTTGTCTACTGCTTTTCACCCTCTGCTCTGAACCATGATGGTGCTCTGCAAACTTTGAGAACCATTTGCTAGTTACAAGAGGTGCCCCAAATTTTATTCATGTCCAAAGAATGGATAAGATAAAATATGTAATTTCTTTTACGTGTATTTTTCCTTTGATGTTCAAATTGCTTGCTCTGTTTTAGGGAATAAAAGTTTGATAGTTTCCTAGAGTTACTTTATAGATAAGGGGGAGAGGACATAGGGGGTGGGAGGGTAGGGGGTAAAGAGGGTTATGTCATCATGATTTAGTTCCATAGAAACCCCCATTCTGGCTAGAATTCCACAAGATGCAATCACCAGTGAGGGTGGAGCGGGATAGTCCAGACAAAAGGAGTAATAAGCTTAGAAGGTTGCCATTAAAACCATGGACTCTGGCTGGGCTGGAAAGATGGCACAGCGGTTAAGACACTTGCCTCCAGTGCCTAAGACCCTGGGTTCAATTCCCCAGGACCCACATAAGCCAGACCCAGAAGGTGGTGGCCCTGGTCTATCCTCTCTCTCTCTCTCTCTCTCTCTCTCTCTCTCTCTCTCTCTCTCTCCTTGAAAATGAATAAATAAAATATTAAAACAAAAAACAATGGACTCTGGCTGGTAAATCCCCTCCTGCTTGCTATCTCATGATGACTGACTGAGAACTTCATAGCCACACAATGAACACCATAATCCCACTGAGAAAGGCCCCAGGGAAATGGGAACAGGGGTGAAGGCATATATATATATATATATATATATATATATATATATATATATATATATATATATATATATATATATATATATATATATATATATAATAAATCAATAAATAAAAAGATGACCTAGAATTACATGAGTTCAAGATGGTCTTAACCATTTTCATTTGTCATCTCAGTGCCTATATTTAAACTTAAGTTGTTCTGATAAGATTGCATGTATTTTACTCTTTAACCAAAGACAGGTTGGTAGATCTGCAAGGACTAAGCCATGCATTATAGATGCCACTTGAGACGAGTGCATTATGTGTAAACATACAAATAGCTTTTACAAATGGATTAAGTGTAATTACTTCCCCAAATAGCCAGTGGTGTTGTGTCCCTTAGAAGTCATTCCTGGAACAGTTCTCACAGGGCGTATTGATTGGGCTGGAAATCAGTAGATTGCTGTGACATTATAAGTAATTACTGCCTCCAGGTTTTGCAGACTCTGAAATGTATATGAATGATGGTCATTGGTGAGCAGTAATAGTTTTCTTACAGAAAAAACTATTTTATGACATATAATCAGGGTAGATAGAGATTCATGGAAAGCAAGACCTTTAAGGATATCTGAAAGAGGAATTCAAATAATAAAACAGCTAAAGAAATAAACTCATGTAAAACAAATAAGAAAGTAAAAATAAATTGAGGCTGACCACCACTAGGCACTCCCTCATCCACATTCTAAGAATGAAGTCATGGAAAGGAGGCCTCCATCACACTGAAACAGTTATGATAGGTAAGGTAAAAAATTTTGTGTTTTTGAAATTTCACTAACTCTCATAAAAGCACCTGCAGTCCATGGATTCTCAGTTCATAGAATTCATACATTCACATTTGGAAATTTTCAAGGTGGACGTGATTCTTAATCCTGCTCTTGTAATTCCTTACAGATAATCATATGATTATAATTTCCTAAAACAATGCAAAGTGCACACACACAACACCAACACATATCATACCAAGGAAAGACATGAACTCGAATGCTAGAGAGTAAACATTTGTAGCTTTCTGCAAAATTAATTGAAAAACTTGAATTAATTTTATTTCCATGACAATTAAACTTATGTAGTCTGAAATAAGACTATATTTTCTAAAATTCCATGGTACTCAAATCTTAGTGTTTTAATATCAATAATATTCCAAATAAAAACAATGACATTACAACTTTAATATATGCTTACTTAACATAACATAAAGTTAGTTGAAGTATTCAGATTCTTTAGAAAAATATTCTTTAAAATTTTGTAACTCAATATTAAATAATTATAATAAATATCACTAGATATAGCTTCCTCCTAAATATTAACAATGGGAGAAACATGGCTCTGTTATAGTTTCCTTACATGCTTGTATCAATAAGAAAACATTACTTTTTCCTGCTTTAAAGATAAAACATTTGATTTCTCAAAAGTTTCTAAACTTGAGGAATATAAAGATTCATTGTGAAAGATGGAATAATTTTTAAAAATCAAAATAATTGCAATAATATATAATTTAAAGACCAATATAAAAAATGACATGTAAGTGTTTTTAAAGAGTATAGGAATGAGAAGAAAGGGTGCGACATTACTAACATTCCAAATGGAGTATTTAAAGCCTTTGAAGGCAATTCTGAGAGAAAGAATGTTAGGCTCCTAAAGAAAACCTCATTCAGTTGATGAAAGCTCTCAGAAACATTTCTCATACACTGTCATAGCAAAAAGTTTAATAATCAAATTGACTACCACTTTCATGTTTTCATCATATCTATTAACTTGTTTACACTTAATTTTCCTTCACTTCCTTTTTCCTTTGCTTTATTTATTCTTTAATTTTATTGATGTTTGTAAATGATGCCACACACTTTAATATGCCTGTAAATATCTGAGAGTAAGAAAGTTTTCTTGTATATATTTTTCTCAATTTAACTAACTTTTCTCTCTCTCTCTCTCTTTGTGTGTGTGTGTGTGTTGTGATGTCATGTGTTTTATAGGCATGTGTGTAGAGGCTTACATCACATGAACAGACATGAGAAGACCATAGGATCTTCTCTTCTTTTCGCTTATCTGCCTGTCTCTCACTCAACCCAGAACTAACTACCATTTTCACTATTTTTCCATCAGCAAATCCCAGCAAATTCCCTGTCTTCCCTCTCACAAGACTAGCATTAGAGAAATGTGTGATTATACTATGTAGGTGTATGGCGATCTAACCTGTGTCTTCTAAAGTCTCCCAGGTCATCATGCTTCCAAAGAAAGTGCTCTTAACCATTTACCACACCCAAAATACTGATCTCTAATGCAAGGATTATATCACAAAATGAAGATGGTTCACTATAAATTGATATGTTATTATTTTTGTGATCAGAGAATGATATTATTTTACTACTTTATTTAACTCAATTATGTCCTACAGCAGAATAAAAAAATACCACAAAAATCCTGAATCATTTTGGTAAGTAAGGGTATTACATCAGAACTGGACTTCCACATTTTATTGTGTAATGCAATATTTTGTCTACAATAATTAAACCAAGTGCTTTCCTGATTACATTTTTCTCTTGTAATAATATCAAGAATGGTTGATATTATTCAATTGATTTTTGCTCTTGTAATAATATTAAGAATGATTGATATTATTATCAAATTGTGACATTTATTTTTGACTCATTTTATTGTTGGCTCTCAAACATCCTTGGATCTTCAATGAGTTCACTTGCTGGGAAAAATTAGGAGTACATATGTATGTGGACCTAAACTGGGATGCCCCACAAATAATTTCTGAAGCTGAACTGGCTTTGGTGTTGGCCTTGAGGAGTAAACATTTTTCTTTGTGAAATGAGCTGGACATGCAGTGAGGCACCTCCCTTAGCAACACTTAGTAGAAGAGGAAACAAGAGAGATGACAGGCTTCAGGTCAGTTACAACTGCATAGCAAGGTCCCATTCCAAGCAAAAATATGAAACACTCATGAATAATTTAAGCCAAATTTCAAAATTTAAGTATAGGCAGATATATTTAGCCATTTGAATGGTTCTGCATACATAATAATTTCAATAAATATTTTTGGTAACATATATATATATATATATATATATATATATATATATATATATATATATATATCATTTTGACGAAGTTCCCTCTAAACCATATTGACAATTAATTCTAGAAATACATATTGTGTGATTAATTTGGAGTCAAATTGTAAATATAATGACCTTAATATCTGTCTGCCTCCTTGGGACTGCTAATAAAGTGAGTAGACATAATAAAGGCAGTGACAAACATATGTGATAGAGTTTTACAAAGAAAAGAAAATAGGATGTGATAAGCTAAATGTCTGCAGTGTTTGATATAAATTTAAAATGTATAGGAATTGTACTCTTTGTAGATGACTTTTAAGTAGAGACTTTCAATAGGAAAACAAGAAGAGGAAAGAATTACTTTTTTCCCTTTTGATGGAAATTTAGAACAAAAAATAACTAATAAAGAAAAAATTTGCATGTGTCTTTGAATCTGTGAATGAGCAACAACTAGACACATAATGATTATCAAACATAAAATATGTGAATTTGGTAATCTTCTGAGGAAGAATTAAATACAAGTTGAGACAACATAATCACATATTAAATAATTATAAAGATAAGAAATAACTGTGAAGGTGGGAAGGGATTTAACACTGATTCCTAGAAAAAGCATTCCTGTTTCCAACCATCCACCAAGAGTATGACAACTCCTGGGAAATGGTTTTGGAGGTGACCTTCTCACATTCTCATTATTAAGTCTAAACCAGCTCAAGAAAACTAATATTTCAGAAAATGCAGTTGTCATATCAGAGTGAACACACTACTGAGGAAGGAGCTATGGTTTAGCTCACAATCTGATGATTTCGGTCAAAAATACCATCAATCAAATGTGAGTGTTGAGTAGGAAGTAATCACCATTTTCATCCTCAGTGTTCTTATCAATAATTGGAGAAAATAACAACCTTCATATTTAAGGAATGGCAGCTGGATTTAATAAGACTGAATTTTTATAAACCACGTAGTTATAAATCTATGCACATGGTTATAGTAGTAAGACTTATCAAGCATGTCATATCAAAACTCCTTGGTGATTTCATGCTTTGTTTGGCTTTCTTAATATTTGCCACAATCTTGTAAATATGTACTGATTTTTACAATAAAAATAAAGACACGGGAGATAAACTTCTCATATCTCTTTTTAAGTTGTTTCTGTCATATATATCAACACAGGGATACAAAGTTAAAATAAAATGCTAGAAAAAAGGAATACCAGTGACATACACTATTGCTGTTACTCTTACCATCTGGCCCCTTGGTTTATGGTGTTGGTTTGTGGGGGAAGTTTAGGAGACTGAGGGTGTGGGCTAGGTCACTGGCTTCTCACCTGTCTCAGAGATTCCACTCTCAGATGAGCTGAAAAGGCCGTGATGCTGAGAACAACCCAAATGCTGATGGAGATGTTGGTAGCCAGGAACATGCTCAGAAGTTTGCTAATGGCATTGCGCTAGAAGCCATTCATATCTCACTTTGTCTACATTTGGTCTACATTTTGTCTCTACCCTTGAGATAGATATGATTCTTAAAATCACACTAAATTGTGAACAGGTAAATGAGGCCTAGATTGTAAAATCTACTTTCAGAATATATAGAGATTGGTAATAAAAACAATATTCTGCCCCTGATTATTTCATTTTGTGTTTATTTCATACTATTAGTACCTAATCTAGTATTTCCTCAGGGAGTGGGGAGTTTTTTTTTTCATTTAATACTTATTTATTTAATAACAAAGAGAAAGAGACATGAGAGAGAAAGAGAATGGAGACACCAGGGCCTGCAAAAAAATCCAAATGTGTGTGTCACTTTCTGCATCTGGCTTTACATAGGTACTGGAGAATTGAACCCTGGGTTGTTAGCCTTAGCAAGAAAGCCCCTTAACCTCTGAGCCATCTTTCCAGCCCACACTGGTTTTGAAAGTATGGAAAGGAGCTGATAAAACAGCAAATTTTGAAGAATTTCACACATGTCTCTTATTCTTCAAGAAACTTCTAGGTTATGACCTCTTAGGGTAAGCAAGTGGTTGATGGAGGTAGTGATTCAGATTTTAGCATCTGGAATCCCTAATTGGTCAGAGCTGCCTAAATACCAAAGCCACCATTGAGCTTGACATTCTCAGTCACTGGAGATTCTTACAAATAAAAACAATAAAGCCAGGTGTGGTGGTGCACACCTTTATTCCCAGAAATCAGGAGGCAGAGGTAGGAGGATTGCATGATTTCAAAGACACCCTGAGACAACAGTGAGTTGCAGGTCAGACTGAACTAGAGTGAGAACCTATCTCAAAAAAACCAAGTAATAATAATAATAATAATAATAATAATAATAATAATAATAATATTTGTTTTAAGTAGCATTGTAACTGTCTAAGAGGGGTCAAACTGGTGTCTTTTTTTTATTTTAGTATTTTAATTTCCTTAATAGATTTCAGAGCGTATTTCAAACACACACACTACATTATTAAATTAGGCATGCTCAGGTAAGTTCATTTTTTAAATGCAATTTATCCTACAATTTAAAATGTCTCTGTGTTGTGAGAGAAAATTTGGTAATTCCCTAAATACTGTTGGACATTTGTCAAATGTAGAGATTGTGATGGACAAATTTCTATGCTGAATTCTCATTTCTTCATCCAAAAGAGGATCAGCTAGTGAAGCTGTGATTTCCACTTTGTTCTCAGTTTCCCTTTATGTATGTACCAACTGTGTATGAGAAAACCAAGTTTAGAAGTCCACAAACTCGTGGCTAACTGTGGCTCTACACACCACTCTACGCATCTCACAACTTTCCTAAAATCCATAGCATAGTATAGATTACAGGAGTGAGCAATGTGATTTAAGGGAAACGTGGCATTTAAAAATAGCCATTCATTCAACAAAGGATAAGCCAGTGAGACAGAAACCAAGGAATCTCCACACAAAAACCCCTAAGCTCACAACACCATAGCAGCCTCAATACTCGCCCACCACGACTCAGGGAACTGAGCGGAAGAGGGGGCGGAAAGATTGTGAGAGCCGTGGTGGGGGAGAATAGCAGAGACTTGGCAACCCTCAGTAACAACACACTTGGGTCATGAGAACCCGGCTGAAGACTGGGCTATCCATGGTCTCCTACCACAAAGACTGATCCAGATGGCTCATGGAGGAGGATGGGGAAGGGGGGCAACGGGGAATTGGGGATAACAACTCATGGTTGGCCCACTAAACAATGTAACTCATTATGAACAATAAAGAAAAAAATACAATTTAAAGGAGATATTTTATAATATAAATTGAAGGGAATGCAAAATAAAAGATGATAGAATTTAAGTCAATAATGCATAATGGATAACAAATGCATTTGTGAAAAGTAAATTGAGGTATTAATTTTGGAAAGCTATTTATCAATAACCTCTGCTTATATATTTCTATTTTTGATGAGCTAAATAAGTAAATTTTCATAAGTGTAATAAATTATATACCTAACCATTACTACCAATATTAAAAATAATACATATTAAAAGTTCAAGGCTGAAGAGATGGTTCAGCGGTTAAGGCACTTGCCTCCAATGCCTAAGGCCTCCGATTCAATTCCCTAGGACCCACATAAGCCAGACCCACAACGTGGTGGCCCTGGTGGGCTCCCTCTCTCTCTCTCTCTCTCTCTCTCTCTCTCTCTCTCTCTCTCTCTCTCTCTCTCTCTCTCTCTCTCTCTCCCTCCTTGAAAATGAATAAATAAAATATTTAAAAAATATTTAAAAAGTTCAATAATTTGAAGATTTAAAGCAACCTATTGTTCATCTGAAGGTGGAAGAGCCTGGATTCTTTTTTCATTATTATTATTATTATTATTATTATTATTATTATTACTGTTATCCCTAATTAGATACATTTAATGAACAAATAATGAGTTGATATCCGCATTTCCCCAATTTCTCTCCTCCCTGTCCCCAATCAGCTGGGTGTCCTCCTACGTGGGCAAACTGGATCAGTCCATGGGGTAGAGGGTTATGAATAGCCTAGGAGTCAACCCAGTTCTACCCCCCTTTGTATGTTGTTACTGAGGGGAGCAATATCTCTGGGAGTTCTCCCCCACCATGGCTCTTACATTCTTTCTGCCCCCTCTTCAGCTCAGTTCCCTGAGTCATGGTGGGTGAGTCTTAGGGCTGCTTTATTGTTGAGGTCTTATGGGCCTCTGTACTTCAGCTTTAGGTTGGGTTGAAAATCACTGGTGTCTGTCTGTCTGGCTTATCCTGCGGTTGACTGAATGGCTGTGGTTATAGGTTTCATGCTTATCCCAACCCTCCCTGCTGGGTTCTACATGGCTCCTTCATGGATTCTTTAACCATGTGGAGGCTGTGTCCTGTCACCATGGTAGAGAGGGATCCCCCAGAAGTTTCTCTGAAATCTCGTTAATGTTGGGCAAAGCCCTTCAAAGCCTAGTTAATTCAACCAAGACGAAATACCATCAAGATGGAGAAAAAGTCCCAACAAGTAAATTTTAGATTGATATGTTCAAGCCATAGTAAATGTTTCCTGAGTAAGAAAAAGGAATCCTAAATTTTTGTATCATCTATTTTAAGGCATGTTTTCAATTGAATATTATAGTCAAGATAAGGGAAAATATTGACACTACACAGACCCAAGGATGTCTCTATTCTGTTTCATGGGACGGTCAACTGTGGTACCTACCTGAGCATTTAATAAGTCTGACAAAGTTTCATAAAGTATAAAGTTCTATAAAATGAGTACATAGTCCTGCTTGAATTACATGAAGGAGATGTGTTTCTGAGAAAGGATTGCATTGATTTAACTTGAATTGTTTAAAAATGTATTGCATTACTTTGAAAGCAAGAAAGTAGAAAAGATTAAATAAGGAAAATAACATGAAAACCTCTTTTTATTTTCAAGTGTTATGTGTCTTTCCAGAAGAATTTAAACATAATTGTGATTCTTCGAATACATGCCTGAGTAAACAGCTCAGCTTCCTGTGGATCCAAGCAGGATACCATGTTCTGTGCAACTCCGCCTGCCTCTCCCACAGCTAGGTGGTCCTACATGGCAATTCTTCAGTACTTGAATAAAACTTTATTGCAGTAGCTAATGTGTAATGTTATGAGCGTTATGAGAGTTTTCAGCGTGATTTAATGCTAAGGGGAGATTTCTGAGTAATTTGAAATGTTACTTGCTTCTGATTGGTTTCATTTATTAAAATGTCTTTAGGAGAACTATTCTTCTGAGAGGCTCATTAAGACCTAACTTTAAGTAAATTGATTGTGCATGCTTAATTATTGAGCTCCCTAAGGCATGGTATCTAAGGTAGCAAATCAATATCATTTCAACAACACAAGAAAATTTTAACATTTGGCCAGATTTTTTAAATTGCATTATGAATGAAGAAAATTAATAAACTTACATAGCAGAATGAGAGCTATCTATGCATGGTGGGAACATAATTGCAGAAAAGCCTGGATATGCACAAGTTCATCTTTGATAAGGTCGTCTTGCAAACTTAGCACATGGGTGTTGTCAGGCTTTGGTCTTCTAGTTAGGGATTATCCCTTTGGTTTCTTTTCCTACATCTGAGTCTTTATGTTGTGTGTGTGTGTGTGTGTGTGTGTGTGTGTGTGTATGTATGTATGTATGTATGTATGTATGTATGTATGTATGTGTGAAATTCAGAGCAAAGTGTGTTGAGGAAAAAGATACCAAATCTGTTTAACTCGGTTTGTATTGAAGTAGACCCTAAAACAGCTATATCATATAAAGAAAACAATGTTAAGGTCTCTGTTTTGTTCTTGGGTTCACACATAACTGCGGACAACCTAGCTTGTGTAGGGTTGCCTGCATCAAACAGAAAAGTGACAATTTGGGAAGAAGCAGCCCCAGGGAAGCAAATGGAGAGTTGGTCAAGAAAAGGTACTGGTAGGGTATTGTGATCACTAGGCATTATATACATGCATAAAATTGTCATAAAACACTTTTAACAAGGGTTCAACACCTGAGAGTAGAGTCTCCATTGACAAGAAGAAAGCAACTTGCTAATATGCTCATAGGAAGAAAGAACTCAATACTAGTAATTTCTCAGACTTGACTTGCATATAACAATTTAGTGACGAATGAGAATGGACGTGACTATAGATAATCAAATCACACAATTACAGTGATCCATGCCTGCTGTTGTTATTTTGTTGAAGGATTTTTTTTCCAGAAAATTGCAAACATTTTTAAAACTAAAACCTGGTTTGCCTCATTTTACTCTGTATTTAATATAAAGAAAGCTCACTTACTTGATTGTAATTTAAACATAGTTATTAATTATAATTGCACCAACTATTTGAGATAAATTTTGTTTTCTCAACATAACCTTATATCATTGTTTTATAAAACATACAGGTAAAAAAGATGTCCTAGGAACATACTGATACATTTTAATTCCCTAAATGAATATTTCTCTTTGAAACAAGAAATTCTGTGTTTTCTCCAGTTACTAAAAAATATCAGTAAAGATTGGGTAGAGAAAGAAAGACAATCTAGGGTCAAGAATGCACTGTGCCTATTAAGACAAACAAGTTCAAACCTCTAGGCACAGCAGAGCAATATGTGGCCCATGTCTCAGTCTGCGATCCATTGAAGATATGGTCCTACATCACCACATTGCTCAGCAGATCATTCTCCTTTGGTGCTTCTTCCCTCTTATTCTCTTTGTTTAAACAAGGACTATCTAACACATTAATCAGAGAGCACAAATGATATCCACTGGCAAGGAAAGAGTATTTGTGGTCTTATAAAATTGTGCCTTTTATTAATGGTGGTCTTTTTTTCTGGCTACTGCAATTAGGTATGTGAGAAATTTTCAAAAGTGACATATGATGATTAATTTGTCAGAAAGCAAACCCCATTTTTGTAAGTGAGATGAGCCCAAGATGTATGGATACTAAGTCAACATGTCCAAATTCACAAATGAAAGATGGCAAGAAAGGGACAAGCATCACTGGCCAAGTTCCTGTCATCAGATATCCTGGGAGATAAAGGTACGCTCTGCCAAGCAAAGCAGAAACCTGAACAGGGAACTTCACTGAAAGCTTCCTTTTCCACTGAGGTACTGCTGATCAGAAAATAGAACGAACCTGTATGACAGCAACAGTTAGCAGTAGTATGAAGCCACTGAGGCACAGAGTGCCTTTAAGGTTCATGGTTAAACACTGAAGTAAGTGGAAACCTGACATTGTAGTCTACAGCTCTCCATGATTCCTTGTAATACAAGTAGGAATGTGACAGGCAAAATCATCCACCGCAGAGGACCCTAATGACGTCAATTATATGATTATTTAGGTGAATCTGGGATTTAACTCAGGCTACAAAGTTGTGATAAAGGGGAAGTTGAGGTAGATCAGTTCTAGTGACCTTGAGTGGTGGTCTTACTTGCCTACTTCAGGTTCTTCAAAAATCCAATGATAATGACCAAGTTAAGTATTGTAGTGCTATGAGGAGGTTCAGCTGCTAATAACAGGATTGCGCAGAAAGGAGTTCATGGATAGTATGAAGAGATGTGGAAATGTAAGTTCCATTTTATGTATGTATGTATGTATGTATGTATGTATGTATTTATGTGCTAGTCCTTATGTCTATAAAATATAACAGTGAGCAAACACTCTGTAAGCATGTTTACTTCCTAGTGGCAAGAGAGATAAAATTTAATTATATTTATTGTGTATTAATCCCCCCTAGGTAAATTTTTAAATGACTTCAAGAAAAAATGATTAAACAAAAATTACCATTTAAAAATGAATGACTGTAATGGATTAAATTCTTAGAAATGAGGTATTAAGGATCCTTTGAATGTTTAACTATAGTTGTATCATCACACAGGAATGAGATCTTAGTAGGTATCCTGAAGAAAGGAAGTTCTTGAAACTGAATTGGCAAAACATTAAAACTCACTCTATTTCTATTTATGATTTTAAACTATGCTTTGGAATGACAGTCACAATGAAGTCATACAATTTGAGAGCATGTTACTCAATAACAGTGAATACTTATGAGAAAGATTGGGCCCTGCTCTTGTTTATATCATCCATTCAGAGAGACATTTATTTATTCGTCACAGTGATGCTCCCAATCAGCATATAGTTCACCATTTTTCTTTTATATTAACAAAATGTAGTTATTACTCTGAAGAATTAATTAAATAAATTCCTGATAACTTCAGTATTTTTAGATGTAAAGTTAAATTATATATCCTTTTTAGATTATAACAATAATATTTGCCAAGTTCTTCTACACTGAACTCTTGTATTACAGCATGCATTTTCAAGTGCATTTAAGCAATTTAGATTTTATAGTTGTCTCAGTTTTTAGTTCCTGTTCTCCTCAGGGGCTGTTGGATTTTACTAATGCAATAAATCCTGCTTTCATGTTGGCCTTGAACTCATCGTTATGCAAGTCAAAGGTTATGATTGTCTGTATTTCTTTCTCTAAACTGTTCATGAAGTTATAACTAGTGCCTCATAAGACTGTACATTATTTTAAAATACAAAGGGAAAGCCACCTGCTTGTGATTGATTTAATGTACAATTTTTAAGAAGCAGATATTGAGATCCTGAGTCATAGAGGCAGGAGAAATACCTAAGGGAACCCAAGTGATAAAGTTCAAATTGAAACAAGAAATATAGAAAAAAAAAACATTTGGAAGAAATTCAAGGACCCTCTCACAAAGGAGGGGCAGGGAGAGACTGATTGTGAGACTCTGTTGGAAAACTCATAAGAAATGGAAATCTGATACTATTTCATGTGGATTTCATACAATAAAACCAACAAGATTCTAAGCACATCCCTATTATCTGTCCCTCGAGTTGCCTGTCATATATGCCTGCAACTCAAGTTGTTGCAAGTTAGGAACCACATATGAGGGAGAATATGCAGCATGTGTCTTTCTGTGCTTGCGTGACTTTGCATATTAGGATTGTTCCAAGTGTGCCAATTTTCCTACAAATTTCATTATTTCATCTTTTCCTTACTGCTGAGTAGAATTCCACTGTATACATGTCCCATTATCCATTTGTCAAATGATGGGTGTCCATGTTGTTTCCAAATCTTGGATATTGTGATTAGAGCAGGTATAAACATGGTGGAACAAACATCCCAATAGTGAAGAGTGAAGCCTTTTAGGGTAGATACCCAGAAGAGGAATAGCTGGGTCTCCATTTTCATGTTTTACAGGAATCTTCATGTTGACTTTTATAGTGGTTGTAGAAGTTTGTACTCCACCAGCAGTGAATGAGGGTTCCTCTTTTCCCACATTCACACCAACATTTATTGTTGGTTAATTTTTAATGATTGCTATTCTGACTTGGGTAAGGTAAAATCTCTTAGTTGTTTTAATTTGAATTTCCCAGATGGTTAAGGATGTGAATCATTTTATAAAGTGGACATTAGTTATTTGCATTAATTCTTTTGAGAATTCCATATTCAGTTCTCTGACCCATTTTTGATTTCTCTTTTATTTCTTAGATTTTTGAGATCCTAGATATTAGACCTTTGCCAATGGAATTTTTCCCATTCTGTAGGTAGACTGTTGACTCCGTTTATGGTATCTTTATCTACTAGCTTGATGAGATCCCACTCATTGGGTGATTTTCTAGGATATAGTATATTGTTCAGGAAGTCTTTCCCCTCCAGTATTGTGCAATGCTCCCCTACTTTTTCTTCCAGTTATTTATGAGTTTCAGGTCTTTTATTGAGGTCTTTAATGCGCTTGGAGTTGATTTTTGTGCGTGGTTAGAGGAGTGTGTCTAGTTTCACTTTTCTACATGTGATTATCAGATTTGTCCAGCATCAATTGTTGAAGAAGCTGGTTTTAGTGGGGTCTACATTGTTGGCACTTATGGCAAAGATCAAGGAGCTGGCGTTATTTGAACAAATGGCTGGGTCATCAATCCTGTTCCATTGGTCTACATGTCTGCTTTTATGCCATTACCATGCTGTTTTTGTTACTACAGCTTTGTTGTGTAGCTTGGAATCAGGAATGGTGATACCTCCTAAGGTGTTTCGTTTCTTTTACTGGGGATTTTTTGACATCTGAAACATTCTGCCATTTCTATATGAATTTTGAGATTCAATGTTTTTCAATATTTGTGAAGTATGATGATGTAATTTTATTGGCATTGGGTTGAATCTATATGTTGCTTTTGGTAGACTTTCTATTTTGGGGGTCTGAAGAGATGGCTTAGTAGTTAATGCACTTACCTGTAAAGCCTAATGACCCAAGTTCAGTTCAAAACTACTGAAGTTGAGCCCGATGCCCAAAGTGATGTATGTATCTGGAGTTTGTTTGTGATGGCTAGGGAGGCCCTGGAGTGCCCATTCATTCTCTCTCTCCTCTCTCTGCTTGCAAATAAATAAATAAATAAATAAATAAATAAATAAATAAATAAATAAATAAATAAATAAATTTCCATTTTCACATTATTAGTTCTACCTATGAAAGAATATGGGAGATCTTTCCATCTGATTATGTCTTTCTCAATTTATTTCTTGAGTCTTTTTTTAAATGTTTTTTTTTTGTAATATATATTTATTGTCCATAATGAGTTACATTATTTAGTGGGCAAACCATGCCAAATTCCCCAATTCCCCCCCCTCCCCATCCCTGATCAGTTGTATATCCTCCTCCATGGGCTGTCTGTATTAGTCCTTGTGTTTCTTGAGTCTTTTTATTTTTTCATTGTATAGGTCTTTCATATCCTTGGTTAGTTTTATTTTGAGGTATTTAATTTTTTTTCTATCTGTGGCTATTGAAAACAGGACAGTCTTAATGATCTCTTTCTCCACATTTGCATTTTGCCTATATGAAGGCTACCTAATTCTGTGTGTTGATTTTGTATTCTGCCTCTTTGCTGAAGGAATCTATCGCTTTTAGAAGTTTGAAAGAAGAGTCTTTCAGGTCACTTTATAGAATCATATCATCTGCACATAGCGCTAGTTTGACTTCTTCCTTTCTAATTTCTATGCATTTTATATCTTTCTCATGTCTTATTGCATGGGATTATAATTCTAGAACTAGGTGTTGAGAGTCAGCACTCAATCATAATGGGAACTCTTGAGTCTTTCCCCGTTAAGTATAATTTGGGGTTTATGAGCTTTGAGTATAACGTTTATTATCTTGACATAGAAACCTTCCATGCCTAGTCTTTCCAGTGTTTTTATCATGAAGTGATGCTGTATTTTGTTGCAGGACTACTCTGCATCCATAAAAGTTATCATGTGGTTGTTGTCTTAAGTTTATTTATGTAGTGTATGATATTAATTGATTTTCTTATGCTGAATCATCCCTGCATCCCTGAGTGAAGCCTACTTGATCAAGGTGGATAATACTTTTGTTGTTGAATTAGGTTTGTGAGACTTTTGTTCAGGAGTTTTGCATGGAAATTCAGCAGAGATATAGGTCTATTGTTTTCCTATCTTGTATCTTCGTCTAGTTTAGGCACTAGGGTGATCCTAGCTTCGTAGAAGCAGTTGGGCATCATTCTCTTTTCACTGATTATGTTAAAATGCTTGAGAGCATGTGCTTTTAGTTCCTCAGCAGTATTCAGATAAGAATCCATCAGGCCCTGGATTTTTTCTTTTAAGGAGGTTCATTTTGGGGAATCGTTTAATGTTGTTTCCTCTAAGTTTTCATTGGAGACTTCCATGTGGGAATAGGCAGTCTTGGTGGAGAGTTCTCAGCTTGTCTTGCACTAATTTTTTGAATTGGGGTTTACCCATTTTTGGTTAAACGACTCATTTTATTAAGGAGCTAGCAAATAGTGGCCCTTGTAGGATCTTCCATGCAGTATTGTGAGTTTGAACCAGATTGAAGTAGGATGACAGATGTGCAACTGTGGAGATTACAAGTGTATGTTAGCTGTTGGCTGAAGGCTGGTAGAGACCTGCAATTGGAGGTCTGGAATCTCTTCAGACTATAAGTACAGCCCTGCCTTGTCTGTGGGGCTCAGGAGCAGCCCTTTCCACTGCTCCCCCTTTACCCCAGCTGAGCAGATTGTGGAGCTTGCACTGGTAGCTCCCGTGGGTGCTTGTCAAGTGTTCTCTCTTCCCCTCTGGTGCAGGTGTGAGGTGCCAAGGGGGCAGCAGTAGGTGGATAAAAGCAGTAAGAGGAGGTATGGGGCTAATGGCTCTCCCATCATGTTGGATTATGGGTTCAGAGGTGGCTGGCATGGGGTGCTGAAGATTGGTGCTAGTGTGGAGAAGTGTCTGAGACCTTATCAGTCTGCTTAGCTGAGTGGCATGGTCCTGCATTTGCATCCTAGCTATGCGGGATAGCATGTAAGAATCAGCAGATTCACAAATGTGCACCAGTGTACCCACCTAAAGGAGGTATGCTAGGAGCTATATATATATATGCTCTTAGGAGAAGACATAATAGATGGAATTATATTGCCTTTTGAGGAATAACTACTCTATGCATTGTCCTTAATACAATACACAAAAAATGTAGTCTTATAACATAGTTATAAAAACAGTCACCGAATATTATTTCATTGACATGATTTTAAGACAATTTAGGAAAGAAACAGAGGTTGGCTTTTCAAGCAGAACACTGGAAATCTACATGTGCAACCAAGTATGATAGTGAAGACCTAGATATTGTCATGAAAGCAACCTACAAAATGAAGACAGCTCAAGTAAGAGATTATGAGAAGTAATGGAAAACCGAAGCTGTATTGGTTAAGAATTTTATTTTGTTATGTTGTTACATTAAGATGTACAGTGTCAAGACCAATTCCTACCTTTGGGAGTTCAGAGGGCATTGATGTAAGATATAAAATATAAGAAGCATTACATTAATTTATTCATCCTAGTCACTTCTGTAGTATGGATGTCTAAAGTCACCACAAAAGTTCAAAGCATGGTTCCTAGGGTTGAACTATTGGGAGATGTGTAAACTCTGGTAGGAGAAGCCATGTGGAGAAATCCCTAGTTCACTGTGAGCAGGACTTTGAAGTATAGTATGTAGCTTAGTCTCCCCAAAATGTCCAATGGTTCACCTATAGCACCAGAAGTTTAAATTCTGCAATAACATTGTGCCCTCTGTGTCCTAAGATATGAAGCCACCCAACGTTGAGTTAGAACCTCTTTATTATTTATTGTTTGAGTTAGATAATATAGAAATAATAAAGTTAATTAATACACATACTTTAAACATAACTAACAAAACAACATCTTAAAGGAGAAAAAAGCAGACTTAGACAAATAAAAATACATTAAATTTTGCTGTGAGTAGTGGCACATGCCTATAACACCAGACAGCAGGATCCTGAGACAAAATCATAGAAAATTTAAGGCTGGCTGGCCTATGTAACCAGGATCTACAAGAAATGCACTCAGAAAAGATGCATGTAACCAATTAGCTACTGTCTTAGATAACCAAGAAAAATTAATGGAGGATGTAGCTTATCAGTGGACAAAAGAAAAGAATCAATACTGCCGGTTTACAAGTAGAAAAAGTAAAACAAACAAAAAAAACTACAAATAATTTTATTCATAGAAGTGTGATAGTTTACAGGAAATGATCAATTTCTGAGAAAACTAAACCTCAATAAAAATTACAAATGAGAGGGTTGGAGAGATGGCTCAGCCATTAAGGCTCTTGCCCACAAAATTTGAGATTGATTCCCCAGTGCCCAAGTAAAGCAAGAGGCACAAAGTGGTCCATGTATCTGTAAATTGTTTGCAGTGGCTAAAGGCCCTGGCACACCCATTCTTTCTCTTTCTCTTTTTCTCTTTGCTTGCAAATGTATATATATTTAATTTAATATTATATATTTTTATTTAATATATATGTATTTAAAATATTAAATCACAAAGGAGAAATATGAGATCAAATGAACAAATGCTAGGAAATGTTTGTTCAAAGACAGATGTCAGCACAGATGATCTAATGATCTCTCTAGTCAACAGCTCTCTCAAATCCTATTTAGGAACTGGAAGCAGAGAGAACTTTTCACAATTTCTTGGATGAGATCAGTATTGTCCTAAGTCCAAATCATCTAAATATATTTCAAGGGAAAAATTGTAGTTTAAAACCTCTCCAAAAAAACTTATGTAAACCCCATAAGTAAATAGGATAATTAATCATTTAATCTCTATTAAAATATACACCACATCCACGTCATCCCAATTCCAGGTTTTCAAGATTCATTCAACATTAGAAAATAAAGCAATGGAATTTATAACACCTACACACTAAAGAAAAAAATCGTACTTTTTAAAATTTTTTTAAACTTTTTTAAAATTGTCCATAATGAGTTACATTTAACCTATACTTAGCTCACTTTCCAGTGGAGATTGTGTTTGTATTTTTCAGGATGCAGTGAGAGAGCTGTGGCCCATATAACCCTACCAACCTAACACAGGCAAAAAATCGTACTTTTATACAACTGATGTACTTCACAAAATCTAAGAGTAAAATACTACTTTGCATTGATAAGGGATTTACAGCAAATGTTTCAGCTGATCTCAAAGTTCATTCTAAGGAAGATGTTCTCCCTCTAGTACTGAGAATAAGGTATCTTTCCATGGTACCTATATAGATATAAAAAAAAAAGACATGATCTTTTTTAAAGTATTTCATGTTGGTCAGTAGAGCTCAATTAAATCTTATTGATATCAGTCCTCTGGTTTGACATTAAATATCTGCTTTGTTTTTATCACCTCAGCAAAGAAATAGTCTTTCTGTATGGAAAAACTCTCTTCCGTTTAACTGACCATAGACCTATGTTTTGAATTTATTTGGATCCTGTATCTTTGAGTGTTTAACTGTTTTCTAGGATTTGAAAACCATAATCTCAGTCCAATTTAATTCAATTATAATGTTGCCTAATGTTCTGAGATGAGGTGGATTTCATCTCATTCATCAAAATGTCCTTGGAGCCTCTCTAAAACTTCCAATCATCCTAACTAGTCATTTGATTTAATTATTTAATTTAATTCTACTGATTTTAAATAGCCCCCAGTTGATTTTTACGTGTATCCGGCTTTAAGAACCATTACTCTTAGAACTACTTTTCCTCAGACTATTGAGTATTTTCTAGCATCTTTCACCAATTGCATTGATAATAAGTCTGTGATATGCAAATTATTCCTCAGGTCAGACCCACTAAGTGTTATAAGGTCAAGATCTTGAGTGTAGCTCCTTCAGAAATAGGAGTGGTATGGAAGCTCATTATCCTGGACACACTGACTATAAGTAGTGTTTCTTTAACTCTCTCTCTCTCTCTCTCTCTCTCTCTCTCTCTCTCTCTCTCTCTCTCTCTCTCTCTCTCTGTAGGTATATACAAATCAGGTTCTATGCATGCTAAAGCATTTGTGTGGAGCTCAGAGAACTGACGTCTTTGCCTTCCATTTTGTTTGAAGCAACTCTCTTATTCTTTGTGACCTGATCCACAGGCTTCCAACTGTTCTCCAGCCTCTGCTTCTTATCTTGCCATTGGAGACCTGAGATTATAGACTCTTCTTGGCCTTAAATATTTTCTGGGATCGAAACTCAGGTCCTCATGCTTATGAGGCAAGTTCTTTCCCCATTGGTCCCTCCCCCATCACTGGAATAGTGTTTTTTCATCTTCCATAGGGATGAGTCACTTGAGGAGCTCATTACATTGCACGACATTCAGATGCTCTTGATGAGATAGACTGATTCTCTACATTTTATCAGGCGTCTATGTACTGCAAATTCTGACCCGAGCAGTCTGTAGACGTCATTCCTAATAGCAAGGCCATCTCTCATTACACCTGCAGTGCTGAGGATTCCTGAGTCAGCCTCATGCATAGGCTCTCAGTGAGGGAGGTTCACAATGCCTTTTCATCATCTTAATGTAATCTAGGAGTCAAATACACATTTTACTCATGGTGTGAATACAGATTACGAGCATATGCCATTTTCACTGGCATATTGTTATATAAATAAGGGACTATGTTAATGTAGATACATTTCAATCCTTCAATTATTTATTAATAATCAAATTGCAGATAATTATATGTCTGTTAAAGAGTACCTAAGATAATCCTGATACATCCAGAATGTTGGGTCTATCCATTGTAAAAACTCTTGTGCTGAAACTTCATTTTTACACTCAAAATAAATGAAAGAGTAGAGGAGGAAATACTCTATATAAGTTAATTATCATTATATAGTTAATATTCTTTGGGGCCTAAAGTTGAAATAAATATTACATTTTATTTCTCAAGTAGACCTACTAGCCCACAGAGGGATCAGGTGGGAATATGAATTGATAAATATTAAGAATTCTCACTTTCTTTAAGTATTTCCCAAGTGATTTTTTTCAGTTCTAGAGCTTTAAATAGTTAAATTGACCAAAAACAAACAAAATCCACCTTGAAGAAATATAGTTAGGAGATCTAGGTGATCTGTGGTCAGGGATGCTAGCTGTTCTTTCCCACTAGAATTTGATCTGTGTTAACCAAAAATTAAAAAAAAAAACATTGCTTAAAAATTTACCTTGCAAAAATAGCAAAAATAGTCATCATCAGAGTTTCTCATCACATATAAAAACCAAAACATGTTATAGTACTTTCCTTAGCAATTCGGGTAGGAAGGTAATAATTTGAAGCTATTTCTTAAATTTCGTTGAAAATTTTAATAAGCGCAATGACAATTCTGACTGTTTGGCCAAACACATGCTAGAGTAGTTGTAATTACCTGTGTGCACTGTGTCTTCTGATACAAAGCTATTTTATTCAGATTCAGGCACTTTTCTCTTATACAACCAAAGATTTTCAAAGCTCATTTACACTTCAGAGTACACATATTTACAATTCACTTGGCACAGCACTTTCTGGTTGATGGCAGTGTGGAGAATAGCTCCCTTTGGTACCTTTCTCTCTCATCTGGAGCAAGGAACCTAACTGCTGTGACCACCGATGGGACGCGCTAGGGTCCAGATGGAGACATTGCCAACATGCTTGCAGAGACAGCATCTGGTCTTCGATGAGCTTCTGTGCTCAGGAAGAAACTCTTGAGCTTCTCTGGTATAGATTCTTTAGACACCTTTGGATGCCTGCGTTGCGTTAATTCCAATTAACATAGATTCAACACTAGGTCATCTCCCTGTGCTTAGGGATAACAAATAAAACCTTACCCAGTCTTGGAACTCTGAGAAGTAGCAGAGAAGTAATAAGTCAATGCAGATATGACAGATCCAATAACACAGATTAAAACCAGATTTCTTCTATCTCCTCAAGTGACATGCTTTCCTGGACTGTAAACTACTAGAGGCATTTGTCATTTATATAAATTGAACATTTCACTGTGAATATTAGAAGGTATTATGAGTTTGTGGATAGACTAAAAAAGAACTAGTTATTTATTTATTGCTAAGATAACTCATGATGTTGAGTTAATCAAAAGGTTGCCAATGAAATTATTTTACTAACATACTGAAATTATTCTACTAACACATTGAAAGAATGCAGTACTCTTTTATGTTGGCCTGGTATAGTGACTAATTCATAAAATTAGGCTCTGAGGAGCTGGGGAGATGGCTCACAGGTTAAGAGCACTTACTATGTATGCATGAGGGTCTGAGAGAACCCATGTCCCCAGCACCCATGTTCTAATGGTTAGGTTTTATTGTCAAATTAATATTTTTAATAATCTTGGGTGAGTCTCTGAGGATGTTTACAGGAAGGCAGTCTCTCTGTAGGGGTCAAGATGTAAGGAAGCACAGGAGAGCTAGAAATTAATATCCCTGTAGTGCAGAAAGGAAACTCCAGAGACTCAGGAAGCCATTAAGTCTGGGAAAGGGTTGGAAGACCCCACCCTAAGTCAATATAAAGTGGAAGAAATTCACTCTTTAGCTCCCCCTACCTGTTTGCTATTGTGGCATTGGTGATGGATTTCTCTGTACCTGTGAAAGGGGTCAGCCTCTTTTGAGTTATGGAACTTCCCCTGGATTTATAGCTTCAATAAATCCTTTCCTACCATAAACTTTTCCTGGTTTGGAGATTCATCCCAGCCATGTGTGGCTGACTGTGTAAACATGTAAACATGTTTCTAACTTTTTTTTTTTTTTCTGTAGGGAATAGGCTGGAGAATTGCTGGGGCTCCCAAATGAGGTCAGTTCTGGGTAAGCTAGTGATAGAGACTCCATCTCAAGGAAATATAAAGAAGGGTGACACCTAATCATCTACTCTGCCTTGTGGGTGCATGAGGCATGCATAATTTCAATCACACACACACACATACACCACACACATACACACCACACACACATACACACACACACACACACACACACACTCAGTGCCCACACCACGGCCATGTTTTAAAATGAGAATAGAAATATGTATCTAGAGTCCCAGTTACTTATTTAGAAACTGAGGCAGGCCAGTCTGAGATGCATAAGAAGACTGTGTCTTGTATATAAAGGCAGGACTTATTGTCATAGTGTATGGCGGCTTCTACAATTCAACATCATGAGTTAGCTTAGCAATCAATAAATACCTAAATAAATAAATCAAATAAATGAAAAAGGATGTCAATGAAATGATTTTACTAACATATCAATTAGACACATACAGCAAATGTCTAATAGCTATTCTTCATGGAACAGAGCTTGGGACATGATGAGTAGGGTATGTCTTCTCAGTTATGAGGTTAACAAGTATCAATGCAGGTGACTGTGCAGAGCCAAAGACTGACTCTAAGCCAGCCTATTTCTGGATAATTAGATTAAATGATATAGCTTGCATTATGGTTTGACTTTGGATATATAAATATCATGGGTCAATTTAATTGTTTCCTTTTCTAAGTTCTTTTGTTTAGGGTTATGGGTTGATAGTACTCCCAACTATAATTTTAATCAAAAATCAAGTCTCTTCAAGTGTGGAGATTTGCATTTTGTAGTTTGCACAATACTTCTCTTTGCAAGATCAGAAACCAGGAACTAATTCCTACATTCTTACTTATGCAAACTGCTATAATTAAAATCCCTGATTCAATGCAATGGATGTATGCAATGCCATTTTCACTGACTTATCCTGCCTGCTTTTACTATGTAGGACAACTAATGACCCATTTTATTAGTTTTAAACACAACATTAATAACAATATTAATAACAATATTAATAACAATATTAATGTTGTGAAATCAATTTAGCTCTATGGCACATTCCTTAATCCTCAGTAATCATTATATGGTGTAGAGTTTGCCACCCACACAAAATCACTTGTTTATTGCAGATATTTCCATTTTATTTTGAAGATCATACTTGCTATCCCTCAAGCATAAGATGTGCTCTCTTATCATTTCAGTTCATTATATTGTCTGTTCTTTTGGAATGATTTCCCCAGTTTCTAATGTGTTTTGATTAAAATAATTTTTTGGACTTTGTTACAAATAATTATTTATTTTTCTATCCACAATCCTTCAGAATCCTCCACATTACCTGGCCCCTTTCTTCCTGGATCTCCACATTACCTTACACATTCCTTCCTGGATCCACACATTACCTGACCTTTTCATCCTGGATCCCCACATTGCCTGACCCCTTCCTTCCTGTATCCCCATATTGTCTGACCACATTCTTCCTGGGGTTCCATAACTAACTGCTCAGGCATATCTGTGATCTGTCTTTCCCTCTTTTCTTGTCTAAATTTTTCAATAAGTCTTTTTTGAAACTAAGAAGAAATTTCTTCCTATTTTAAAAGAAATGTTATACCCTGTAATGTGATACAAAGCAGTTTGGAATTAAATGTTGTGATTTAAAAAGGATTGAAACCACATATTTTATGTCTAATCTCCTAATAAAGCTTAACTCATGTGAGCTCCAGTTCAGTGCTAGAGTAAGCATACTTTATAAATTGTCTCTTTTCTCACTCACAGCAACAAAAGAATGAGTGAAGCTGTTATCCTCAGTTTACATAGATAAAAGTAAATAAATGATATGCTTAAAGAGAAATACTGGGCAGATTATATTTACTGGAGTTTAGTTTAACAGAAAAAAAATGTATGGGACCATGACCAGGGCATCACAGTGCCAAAAATTAACTGAAAGTTTCCTGTCCCAGAAATGCAGGTAATATCTATTGCTAGAACAACAACAAAAATGACATAAAACCTCGTTTGATTTGACGCAGTACTGCAATTGCTTATTTAGACCTAGTTTGCTAACTTTCAGCCCCTGATTGGCAGAAGATTCAGCTGCTATGATTAGCCAAGACTCTTCTGGGTTTAGTTTGGGTAGGTGCTATGAGTCAAGGACCACATTGATTTCTTCCAGGTTTTCCAATGATTTGGAATATAGGTTTTTGAAATATGATCTGATGATTCTCCCATCTTCATTGGTATCTGTTTTAATATAATTTCATTTATAATCATGTTGCTTGGAGTTTGTTTTACTTTTAATCAATTTTAACCAGGAGCTTATCTTTTGAGTATATTTTCCCCAAGAACCAGCTCTTTGTTTCATCATTTTTTTTTCTTTTGCTTTCCTGATCTTGTTGACTTGAGCCTTTTCTTTTGTGTTCTTTCGACAAATTTGGGCATGGGTTTATAAATTTTGTTTTTGTTTGTTCATGATTTTTAAAAAAAATTTTTTTTTAATATATATTTATTGTCCATAATGTGTTACATTATTTAGTGGGCAAACCATGCGTTGTTATCCCGAATTCCCCAATTCCCCCCCTCCCCATCCCTGATCAGTTGTATATCCTCCTCTGTGGGCTGTCTGTATTAGTCCTTGTGGCAAGGTATCCTGTATATCTTAGTACTCATCCCAGTCTTCCTG